>CM066330.1:4151060-4396060 GCA_033807585.1 Hydrophis major | reverse complement strand
TCTAAATATTCTATTGTCGTATTTTATCATCTAACCATTTATAAAAAAGATCCCAAATTTCATAAAATTGTTTATCCTCTTGCTCTCTAATTTCGAATGTCAATCTGCTCATCTCAGCACATTCCAATATTTTCTTAATAATTTCTTCCTGTAATGGTATTTTCTCATTTTTCCAATTTTTAGCAAATACAATCCTAGCCGCTGTTAATACATTTACAATCAGGTATTTCAAATCTTTACTATATATATCAGGTAAAATTCCCAATAAGAAGATCTCCGGTTTCAAGTCTATATGTTTCTTTGTCATTTTTTCCAACCACATGTGAATTATAGTCCAATATTTTCTAGCATCCTCACAAGTCCACCACATATGGTAATACGAGCCGGGTATCTGATGACATTTCCAACATTTTTCAGATTTATTCTTGAACATTCTTGCTATTCTTGTCGGAGGAAAGTGCCACCTGTAAAACATCTTATACAAGTTTTCTTTATATGCTGTTGACATTGTCATTTTATAATTTTGAGACCACAATTTCTGCCATTTCTCTAAATCAATCCCATATCCAAAATTCTTCCCCCAAACAATCATAGTTTCTTTAACTTGTTCTTCCTCTAATTTAATTCCCAGTAAATAACCATATAGTTTTTTAATCACCTTCTCATCAGTACCCATCAAAATCTTATCTAAATCAGTCTGTTTATCATAAAATCCCTCCTTTTTGGAATCTTCATCATACCTTGAATGTATTTGTGCATATGAAAACCAATTCATCTTTATACCTTGTTCCTCTAAGTTTTGGATCGATTTAAGTTCACCCTTTTCATCTAAAAGTTCCCCATATCTAACTGTTCCTTCTTATAAATTATAGGATAGGAAAATGCTTCAATGGTCGATAACCAAACTGGAATTTTCAAATAACATTGTCTTTTTATCTTCTCCCAATTCAACCACAAAGACTCCCGTACATAATGTCTTCTAAAATAACCCTGTGTTTTAGTTCCCTTATACCATAAAAAAGCATGCCAGCCCAACAGCAAGTCATGCCCTTCTAATGTCAACAACCGATGTTTCCTTAATGTTATCCATTCTTTCACCCACATCAAACTTGCAGCTTGATAATACAATTCCCAATTAGGCAGGCCAAAACCTCCTCTAATTCTAGCATCTTGCAGAAGCTTTAGCTTTATTCTCGCTTTTTTACCTTGCCATATAAACTTCAACATAATTTTATTTAAATCTTCAAAATAGTCTTTTCCAAGCCTAATTGGTATTGTTTGAAACAAAAATAAAATTCTAGGTAGGATATTCATCTTAATTGTTGAAATTCTCCCTATTAATGACAATTGCAAGTTTTCCCACTTCTTCAAATCTGTAGTTATCTGTTGTTTAAGTTTAATATAATTATTCTCCTTTAATGTGCTACATCTTGTTGTCAAATATATCCCCAGATACTTAACCTTATTTGTAACTTGGATTTTCAAAAGGTCTGCCAGTTCTTCTCTCTGTCTCGATAGCATATTCTTTGTCAAGATCTTTGTTTTGTCTTTATTTATTTTCAAACCAGCCACCTCTCCATATGCCTCTATCCTTTCCAATAACTTTGGAGCTGTTTCTAGCGGATCTTCCAAAATAAAAGCTAAATCATCAGCAAAAGCTTGTAGCTTAAATTCTTCCTTCTTAATTTTCATTCCTTTTATGTTTTTATCATCCCTAATATTTCTATTCAACACTTCCAAGGTCAACACAAATAACAAAGGAGATAGGGGGCATCCTTGTCTTGTGCCTTTCCTTATATTAATAAAATCTGTAAGTTCCCCCTCCATCATTACCCTTGCTGTCTGTTTATTATATATGGCTTCTATTGCTTGAATAAATTTTTTAGCAAAACCCATCTGCTCCAATAATAATAACATGAATCTCCAGTTCACGTTATCAAATGCTTTTTGAGCATCTAGGAATATCAAAGCCATTTGTTTTTCAGGATGAGCCTCATAGTATTCCAAAGTGTCCAAGATTACTCTCATATTGTCTCTAATTTGTCTCTTTGGCAGAAATCCATTTTGATCTGGGTGAATAAAATTATTTAAATATTTTTTAAGTCTTTCTGCTAAGATTGAAGCAAAAATTTTATAGTCTGCATTCAATAAGGAAATAGGTCTATAATTCTTAATTTGCAATGGGTCAGTCTCTTCCTTCGGTATAAGCGTAATATAAGCCTCTGACCATGTTTTAGGTATTATCTTTTTTAACATAACTTCATTCATAACTTCTAACAATGGAATGCTCAATGATTCTTGAAATGTTTTATAGAATTCTGCTGGAAGCCCATCTGGACCCGGTGCTTTCCCATTATTTTGTCTCTTAAATGCTTCATTTAGTTCCATCATTGTTATATTGCTTTCTAGCATTTCTTCAGTCTCTTTAGGTACCTTTGGTAAATTAGCTTCCTGTAAATACTGTTTGACTTTTTCTTCATCAATATTCTCTTGTTTATATAGTTGTCCATAAAAATCTCGAATAATTTCTTTTTTCTCCTTATTCCCATAACAAACTTGGCCTTGTTCATCTATTAACTTCAATATTTTTCTTGATTCCTTCTCTTTGCTCAATTTATATGCTAGCCATCTACCTGGTTTATTTGCATCTTCAAAATAATTCTGTTTAGAGTTTCTAATTTTCTGTGCCAGTTCTTCTTTCTCTATTAATTCCATTTTATGTTTGATTACATCCAACTTCAATTTAATATCCTTTTTCTGTGGCATTTTCTGTAATTCTTTTTCAAGAGTTTTATACTCATCTTCCAAGGCCTTGGAAGCTTGCCTTTTCCTAATATTCTTTTTCCTTGTGTAATCTATTATCAAACCTCTAGCGTATGCCTTCATTGTATCCCACACATTCTGCGTTGAAGTATCTTCTTTTTTATTTTCTCTAAAAAAAAAAGCCAATTCCTTCTCCATCCATTGTATAAAATCTTTCTCCTTTAAAATAGTATTATTTAATGTCCATCTCGATCTTCTTTTTTGTCCTTTCCATTTAATTGTCATTGGGCTATGATCTGCCCAAGTACTTGTTTCAATACTTGTTTCTTTAATATTAGATATTAATTCTGTTGAGATCCAGACCATATCTAATCTGGACCATGATAAATGTCTATTTGAATAAAAAGTATATTGTTTAGTTTTAACATTTCTTTCTCTCCAAATATCTTTTAAAGTTAATTCATCTGTCATTTTAAAAAAAGACCTTGGGAGAGCCTTTCTATTTTGTTTTGTTGTTGTTGCTATATAGTCCAATTTATTATCCACAATTCCATTAAAATCTCCCATCATAATTATATTAACATAGTCCAATCCAATTATTTTCATGTGTAACTTTTTATAAAACTCTTCTTGTTTATCGTTCGGAGCATAAATTGCAATCAAGAGTATTTTTATATTATTGTCCATTATTTCTACCATTAATACTCTTCCATCTTCATCTGTGTAAATCAATTTTGCCGGGATAGCCTCTTTGATGTATAAAACCACTCCTCTTTTCTTACATTGAGTCAAAGAAGTAAATATTTTCCCCAATTTTGGCTGCAATAACAATTGTTCATGTTGTTTTTTAATGTGAACTTCTTGTAAACAAATTATATCAAATTTTAATTTCTCTAATTTATGAAAAGTTTTCCTTCTTTTAACAGCCGAATTAAGCCCATTTATATTCATTGTAATCAGTTTTTTTTCTTCCATGATTATGCTTTATATTTAGGTCTAACAGCTCTTGTGGATCTCACTTCACGCTGTTCTTTGCTATCAATCTGTCCCCCTGTTGCTCCTTTCTCTTTTTCAGTCTCCAGTTGTTCATCTTGGAACTCAATTAATGAAACCTCTTTCTCTGCTTCCTCTCTTCTTCCTCCGAAAAATTCTGCATGAAAAAGTTCTGCTTTCTCAATTGAATCAATTCTATATCTCTGCTCTTGCCACCTAAACATTAGTCCTTCTGGAATCAGCCATCTATAATTCACTTCGTTTTCCAGTAGTATTTTGGTCAGGAATCGATATTCTCTTCTCATCTCTCTCACTCTTCTGGGTATTTGTTTTAAAACCACAACCTCTTTACCTTTGTATTTCAGTATTTTCTCTCTTACTACTTGTAATATTTGCGTTTTAATAGATTTTTTGGTAAATCTAATATGGACTTCCTTGGGTAATTTATTTCTCATCGCATATCTTGTATAAACTCGATATATCTCATCTATTCCATCCATCATCTTTTCCTCTGTAATTTCCAAAGCATCTGCCAAAATTTCTATCATCACCGCTGCCAAATTTTCTCCTTTTTCCTCTTCTATATTTTGAAATCTGAGGTAAAATTCTGATCTTTCCATCTCCCACCTCAACATCCCACCTTTTTCTTGTTCAACCGCTGTTAGTCTACTGTCAATATTTCCAATCTTCTTCTCTCTTTGTTTTCCTTCGTCCTCGATTTTTTGGAATCTCTCCTCATACTTGACCATCATTTGTTTAATATTTTCCACTTTTTCATCCGTCTTCTTAATTCTTTGTTCAATGTTCTCTATCCTTTGTTCAATGGTGTCTGATTTTATCTTAAGATCTTGTATTCCTTGCATAATCATCTGTAAAGTTACTTTTTCTTGTTCTTTATCTTGCTTTAACATTGTCTGAATTAAACGTTGTCCTCCAGCTGGTGGGGAAGCAGAGGTAGTAGCAGAGATGCCAGATGGTATTGGTTTCCTGCTCATTTCAATGCTTCCAAAGCTTCAAATTCTTCTTAACTTTTAATCCAACTGCTAGAGCAGCCAATTATAATCCAAAATGGAAAACTCCAACAGTAAAAGACACAAAACCAAAAAAGAAACAGGAAAAAAGGAAGAAGAAATATCTTCAGGTTCTTCTAAACCCTAATCCAATTACGAGATAGTCCACCATGAAAAAGGAAAAAATAAAAAGGCAAAAACAAACAAATCCAAAAATAATAATATTGCTTGAAAGCAAAGAAAAGAAAAAGCAAAAAGCAAAAAGAGAAAAGACAAAAAGTTCCTTCAAATTCTTCACACCTTAATCCACTTAAAAAATCTCAATAATCCAAAAAAAAAAAAAACAATAACAAAGTGGTAAATAGGAAAAGCAAAAAAGTCCCAACAAAAAAGAAAAAAAAATAAAGAAGAAAAAAGAAAAAAAAAGAAAAAACTCTGAGGCTTTTCCCTTTAAAATAAAAGGCAAAAATAAGAATATTACTAGAATTGAAATTTAAAAAAAAAAAGGCTAGCGAGTGGGGTATATATAAGAGAGCACACTGCACTTTGTTATTTATCCAAGGCTCTTATTATGACTCTCTTCTCCAACAGCTTCAAAGCCAAACCTCAAGTGTTGTTGATAACAGTCCAGGAAAGCACCTGCAATAATATTTTGCTGTGCTTTCCCTCTATCTTATCACGTTAAAATGTCCTTGAGAAGATGTCTTTTTGCAATTCTCTCCAGTTCAAATAGAATACTTTCAAGCCTCTAGTTGGCAGTGTTGCAAAGTTTCTTAATGCTCTTTCTCCCCCCCAACCGGAAAAGAGGAATAATATATACAGAAAAAAAAAAAAGAAAAATAGCCAAAGGAAGCCTCTATCCTAAAAAAATTAAAAAATCAAAGGGAGCCTAAAAGTATATATAAAAGAAAATTCAATCCGGTTACCTAAGTCACAATAAAATCTTTCCCAAAGAATATAGAGAAAAGAGAAAAAAAAAACACCCCAAACCTCAATTTGACAGCACTTTAAAAACGCCGCTCAAACAATTTCAATCAAAAAAAAAAAATCTCACAGCTTCCTCCTCTCTTCAGAATGAACTTTCCAACCTCAGCGAATTTTCCACACTAAAAAGTTTTTCTCACCCAGCCGACACACTTCAATCCAATCACTTTCTTTCCGGAGCTGTCCCGACTTCAGCAGCTATGGAGGCTGCCTCTCCGCCGCCAGCAAAAGGGCTTCTTCCGAATCTAACCAGAGATTAAAACTTTTTTATTAGTTTATCGAAGTATAAAATACAAAGGAAAAAAAACAAGGAAGAGTAAGAAGAGAGGAAGGGAAAAAGAGGGAGTATAATGGAATGGGGAAAAATAAAGGAAAAAGACACAGTCATAACATTACAACTACAACCTTTTGCTCTTACACAGCAATATGTACAAGCCATTTGTACAATAATAAGCCTGTCTAATTTACAAACACAGAATCAAAGTTTCTCTTTTTCCCCTTGTCTCATTGCAAACACAAAATCCACAATTCCAAATGGTGCTTTAGGGAACTTTTATCTCCTCCTTGTTGTTATTCCAAATTGTGTTTTCACTCTGCAGCAGAAAGAGGTTTCCATCACCTGGGTTCAATTCCCTGTGGCTGGTCATCAAAACAGTAGCCCATGCTCCATATAGTGCGGTCCACTATGCCACGTGACTATGTGACCAGGGGGATGCTACTTGAATGGTCACTGTGATGACCCAGGGCACAAAGGCAACACAGTCAGATAATCAGTAGGAGTCCCTTTATTAGCTCCAATTTTGCCCCCAATGTCCTGGTTACCTTCAGGGCTGGAGAAAAACTTCCCCAGGAACAGCCTGTGGCTGCAGAGAATCAAGTCCAAAATGTGGTCAATAAAAACTTTATAAGTCCAAACAGGGCAAGATGAGGTAATTAATCCAGCAGGGCAAGAAGATAAGGAATTCCAGAAGTAAAGGAATAGCAGTAAATCAACCCAGTTGGGAGGATGCCAGGAACGCAGATAACTACAGTTAACACAAGATAAACTCATGTTTGTTCCCAGCAGACGCCGCACTCAGCTTGCATTTCTTTATGAAGGGAATCAGGGCCCTTTCCTCCCCCATAAGCCACGCAACCCACATTGCTCTCTTCTCCGTTCTTCGCTGTGTGCCCTAGGATGAAGAGGGGCTGGGCTGGGTCTTCCTCTGAACTCCCTCTCCCTTGTTCTACCTCTCTCCTGCTCTGCCCAGCCTGACTTTGCCCTTCCCCAGTTTCCTCCACAACCAATGGAGCCTCACTCCCACTCCCTGTCGGCTGTTTGTCTTCCTCCTTGGATTCAGACTCCAAAAGGGGCATGACAGATCACTAAATGAATGGTTGTAAGTTGAGGAATACCTGTATACTGACATGCCTGAGCAAAACAGGATGTATCCCACCAAGAAAGGAAGGAGGAAGATAGAACGTAGAATAACTTTATTGTTACTTTGAATGTACACTGATCGGCATACATTAAAATGAAATTTCATCATGTGCAGCTCTCAGAGGAGTGTCACCACCTCCAATATATAATATACAATCATAATAGAATAAACAAATAAATACATAAATAAAAATATGTATGTACCCACATAGCCACATATATTATGTGACACAGAGAAACAACACAGTCTAGTTTGGATGTATACATGTACATGGCGAGAAAAATGAATCTTGCAAGTTTACCAGGCGGATGGCCTAGGGAACAAAACTGTTACAGTATCTGGTAGTTAGTCCTGCTAGAAATACTTTGAAACCTTCTCCCAGAGGGGAGCAACAGAAACAGACCATAAAGTAGGTGTGTGGGATCTCTAACAATGCTAAGCACATAGCGTTTATAGGACAGCATCCTGAATAATGGGAAGCGAACTTCCTATACTCTTCTCCACTGTCCTCACCACTCTCTGTAGGGGCTTTCTATTTGCTGCCACCAAACCAAACAGGGATGCAGTTTGTTAAAAGGCTCTCGATCGGGCCTCTGTAAAAAGTGGCTGGGACAGAAGATCCAGAGAAAGAACAAATTTTCCCTATCTGGAGAGAGAGTAGATTTTTTTAACACTGAAAAATACACAACAGGACACTATGGGCCTTACGGATGTATTAGACCAAAGTCCTCTGGGCTGGGACTCCTGACATTGATAGCAAAAAAAAAAACCCAAAAAACCCCAAAACCCAATTACCTTCTCTGCTCCAGGAGATCTTGGGGGAGGAAGGGGCCATGAGAAAAGATGAAAACAGAACCGTGTGTGTTGCCTTATTGTGGTTCTCAGTTCTTCCTTTTCTACATTCCCCCTGCAGGAAGTGAGAAATACCACCGTCACTTTTCTTCTCCTCAAGATTCCCACCTTGAAGATAAGAGTCAAGTACAAAAAGGATGTTTTTGAAGCAAATCTGAAGTCCGAGTGCGACCTTTGGCACTTGATGGTGAAAGAGATGTGCGCTGGGAAGAAAATGGCAGATGATCACAAGGTTCGGACATTGCGTGGGTTAATAAGTAACGTGGGCATATTTTTTTACAATCTTTCACCTTCTCAGATTCCTATTTCATGTGACTTTGCCAGATGGCAAGATTAATAATTGAGCAAGTAAGGCGACCATCATCCAAGCTTCCATATTAATGAAGCTTAACATCTTCTCTGCTTCCAATTTGTTGGAAGCTTCGTCTCTTCAGTTCTTCTGACTTTTTCTTACTTGCAACATTTGTGTTCCTTGGTTTGATTTTATTGTTGACCCACTACAAGTAACATCTGGGACTACAAGTAACATCTAGTAACAATACAATACAAGTAACACTACGATTAACTTCAGGGACGCAGTGGCTCAGTGGTTAAGATGCTGAGCTTGTTTATCAGAAAGGTCAGCAGTTCGAATCCCTAGCGCCACATAACAGAGTGAGCTCCTGTTACTTGTCCCAGCTTCTGAAAACCTTGCAGTTCGAAAATGTGTTAAAAATGCAAGTAGAAAAATAGGGACCCCTTTGGTGGGAAGGTAACAGCGTTCCATGCGCCTTTGGCGTTTAGTCATGCCGGCCACATGACCACGGAGACGTCTTCGGCTTGCCCTTGGAAGTTGTGGGAGCGCCATCACTTGAGACCTTCAAGAAGAGATTGGACTGCCAGAAATGGTGTCGGGTTTCCCACTTGGGCGGTGGGTTGGGCTAGATGACCTATAAGGTCTCTTCCAACTCTGATTATCTGTTATTATTATCTTTGGACAGTGCTGGCTCTTTGGCTTTGTAACGGAGATGAGCACCGTCCCCTAGAAACGACTAGCATGTATGTGCGAAGGGAACCTTTATCTTTACCTTCCAAGTAACATCAGAACCATAACATGACAAAAATGGCTTTGGAGGTGAATAATGCTCCAGAGATTTAGCAAACAATGGAAGGGCATCAAGAGTAGAGTAGATAGTTTCTAGCTGTTTGAATTTCCAAACTATTTCCAAAGGATGTTATTTAAAGATGCCAAGGATTACATTTCCCTGGATTTATTTCAAACATCTTCTCCTGCTTGATTAACCAATTATATTGATTTGTCTTTAAGGATCCCAAGAATTTCATAATAAAAGAGTTGGAAGGGAGGTCTTGTAGTTCAACCCTCCCCACACGGATTTTAATTGAATTTGTCTGTTCCAAGACCCTAAACATGGACTTCTTCTGCCCAAGAATGCAGAATTCTAGTTTTAAGGAGTAAAATCCGCAATTCCACATTCCTATTTGGATTTGTGATGTGCAGAATAATCTATGTTAAGAGGCCCAGAACTTCATACATGATCCCCACAGTATACATTGGGGAAAATTCACATGGAATCTCATGTGCATAGTACGTGCAGGTTGCAATCAGGATTTTGTTCATCTCAACATCCCATCTCTTCCTTTTCAGGATCCACAGTACCTTCAACTAGCCCTCACCAACGTTCTTCTGATGGACGCGGTAGTGGGTTCTCTGCAGTCCTCCAAAATAATCTATGCAGCTTCGAAGCTGTCTTACTTTGACAGGATGAAGAACGAAGGTGAATTGAAGGGTCATTTACAGTAAATAATGCCCTTTCCACTATCGTCTTTTAATGACCCCATAATCTCTTGTGGGATGGAATCTTGAGCAACTGAATGGAGCTGAGTGTTTACTGGCCCGATGCCCTTCCTGTCACCAATGCAGAGTTATATTCAGCAGATCTAATCTCAGCATGCCCAGAGAGAGAAGTGTCTGCCTTTACCTAGGATCAAACTTACAGCCTCCTGATTGTGAGGCGAGGGGTTTCACCTCTAGGCCACCACACCACTCAGTAGATAATACTATTTTGGTAGTGTGAATTGTGTGGCCTCCTTTAGACTCTTGTGTTGGATGGTAGCCCAAGTGCCGAGTTGCAAGTGACCATAATTATCTTCTACCTCCGAAAATAGGACCGTATTTTTTTTTTTTTTTGGCCACCAAAAAAGGCGCCAGGTCTTATTTTAAGGGGATGTCATCCACTAACCTCACTTGCGTGCATTGTCCTTTTTCGCTGTCAGAGGCCTTCAGGAACTTCTTCTGTGGCCAGCAGGACTTTCCTGAAGGCCTCTGAAGCTGGTAACAGAGCTCCGGATCGATCCAGAGCTTTGTTATCAGCTACAAAGGCCTTCAGGAAAGCCTTGCCAGCCTTGCTGGCTGCAGAAGAAATGGGCCAGCAAAGCAGGTGTTGGGGTGTGCGAGGCCTGGCTACAACTATCCAAAGGTAAGAAGTAGGGCAGTTCCACCATCACCCCATCCCCACCCTAGCTTAATTTTTACCCGTGCACTCTGGAGTGGGCAGGATCTTAATAAGGGCTTATTTTGAAGATAGGGCTTATATTGGGCACATGAAAAAAAGTCAAGCTAGGACTTACTTTTGGGATAGGTCATATTTTTGGGAAAACAGGGTAGTTATGAAGGATACCAAGAATTGCTGTAGATCACTCATATATGGCTTTCTCAATGGAGAGCTTGCCTTTCCTCCCTGATCTATCTTCTATCTCTTAAGTTTTTCCTTTTGGCCCTATAACCACCTTTAAACATGCATGTCTTCTATTTGTCCAGTGCCCATGATGGTCCCCAAAACCACGTCTGAAACATTAAAGCACAAGATCAACCCATCAGCTGGTGAAACCTTCCCACAAGCAGTGGAAGTCTTGCTGTATACACCAGGTATGGGATTGAACATGGTCTCACTTCATGACACTGCCTGCCCCGCTCCCTACATTCATTAAGATAGGGGGTACAATGGTCTTTCAACAATGGTCCCAGGTGCTGACGTAGTCAAAGACACGGCTAAACTCATCCAGCTTCATGACTCAAGAGACATTGAGCCATTGCTTTTCCCTGAAAGCCAACGTTGAGTGTTGTGGGAATTTTTCGGAATCCAAGATCTATCTGTCAACTCGTAAAATATTTCCATGGTCTTTTTAGAGTTGCCAACAGAGCCGGGAGGGGAAAGGGTTTGAAAAAACAGTGCGGCGGCTTGGAAATCGAAAGGGCATTCCATAAATAGTTTTTCAAAGATAGTAACTAGGTGACCGAAGTTTCTGCTGTGCAAAATTCTAACTGGAGAGCATGATTGATGACTCTGGGCTATGGATGTGTCCCATTGGAGAATATGAATTATGATACCCCTGAGAGGCTGGGGGGGAAAACTAGGGTCAAGGGTGACAATGAATGATGTGCCTCAGAGTTTGACTACACCCAGGCAGTGCCAGACATGTTAACTCCCAATAAATCCCTTTGGAAGTTTGGCTCAAGACTCATGATTTAATTAGGGGTAACTGCCGGAATCTTGACATTATCTTTATAAACATGAAAAGGTGTTCAGCAAATGACATCATAATGAAGGAGCAGAGAAAAGTTCTCCAAAGTCTGTAGAGATTCTTTGTCATCCAGGTCATGTGTTGTCTCAAAAGTGCTTTTTCAGGAGGCAACTGGACTTTCTTGTTTTTTCTTTGAAGACCTTTTGCTTCTCATCCATGGAGCTTCTTCAGCTCTGACTGGATGGTGGAGAAGAGAAGGATTGATACTTCTTGCAGATAGCTGGTCATCTGGGGGATGGAAGGATGGAAGGATTAAATATTAAACAGAGATCTAAGCTAGAACTAAAGAGACATTTCCTGACAGTGAGAACAATTTATCAGTGGAACAGCTTGCCTCCAGAAGTTGTGAATGCTCCATCAGTGGAGGTTTTCAAGAAGAGATTGGACAGCTACTTGTCTGGACTGCTATAGGACCTCCTACTTGATCAGAGAGTTGGACTAGAAGACCTCCAAGGCCCCTTCCAACTCTGTTCTAAGATTCAGTAGCATTCTTTGTTGTAACGTAAAATGTGTTGCTACAATCCCTTTTGATTGTTGTCATGCAGATTGAATCAAGGAGGTTGACTGCAAAGTCTTCTTGGCTACTCCAAATCTTAGGGATATCATTTTTTTTTCATAAATTCCAACCATATAATGTAAAATTCTCTAAATCTTTAGGGCAGCTGGAACCCACCGAAAAGCATGGAGACGCCCATCCAAAATTGTGGTGCGCTTTGAATGGAGGGAAGGTTGTGGTCTTTGATGCCTCAACGTGGTCTCTACAGCATTCTTTTAAAGTGGGGAACTCTAAACTGGTAGGTGACATTGACAATGGACTTCTCATAGAAGGTTTCAAATCATACTTAGTGTGATGACCCAGAGTGTAACACAAACGTAACAAAATCCAAAACGTAAATAAATGTCCTTTAATGCCTCCAACTTGGCCCCACTGTTCAATAATTTTCAGTTGGAGATAAAACTTATTCAAAAATAGTCTTCAAAAGAAAGCAATACAGTCCAAGCTTAATGAGCAAATAGAGGTGAAATAAAAAACCAAAACAATGAAGGAATTTCCACAACGGACTGGGATAAGTAATTACCAACTTCAAGGAGATAACAAGGCACAGTCTGTCCGAAGGACGCCAGCCAAGATAACTTCAGCCCAAAATAAAATACTCTGCTTCTGGCAATGCTATGTTTTAACCATCTCTCTTATATACTGTTCTCCCCAGCTGCAACCAATGAGGGGGATCATGGCCGCTTCCTCTCTCGTAAGCCAAATTGTTTCCTTCTCCGTTCCTCCCTGCGTGTCCTAGGATGAAGAGGGGAGAGCTTGGTTCTTCCTCTGACTGCCCAGCCGGCCTCTGCCCTTCCTCAACCTCCTGCACAACACCCAGAGCCACACTCCACTCCCTGTCAGCTGTTCCTCCTCTCCCTCAGTGTCCGATTCTAACAAGGGCATGACACTTAGACCTCTTTCCAAGTCTGCTGAGATTTTTGGTCATCCAGGTCGTGATTGTCCCAAAGGTGTGTTTTTTTTTTTTTTCCAAGAGGCAACTGGAAGACTTGAAGAAGCAACTTGAAGACATTTCACTTCTCAGCCAAGAAGCTTCATCCATTCTGAAGGACTGAACTTCATGAACGGAAGCTTCTTGGATGAGAAGCGAAACGTCTTCAAGGAAAACGCAGAAAGTCCAGTTGTTTTTTTGGAAAAGCACCTTTGGGACTTTCAGACTTCTCAAGTATCTCACTCTGGTTTGATGGCTTCCTTTTCATTTGTTTTAGCAGATAAGGCTCCGTGTCCTTCGCATTAGCCTGCTTGTTTTTATTTGTAATTCAACGTCCCTCAACCTCAGCAAGTTTTTTTCCCAGGCTGGCTAATTCTGAGAGTTGAAATCCACACATCTTAAAGTTGCTGAAGTCGGGAAATGTAAATAACATTAGAACTTCTCCAGTTGATAGCAGGTTGCTGATTGGTAAAATAGCAGGTTGCTGATTGGTAAAAACACACGCAATGTGTTTTTCCATACAGTAGTCTTCCTTGTTAAATAGAGGAGGAGCTCTTTTCTCACAATCAGGAGGCTATGAATAAAACTCCACATTGGGGACAGGAAGGGCATCTGGCCAGTAAACACTCGCTCCATTCAGTTGCCCAGACTTCACCTCGCAAGGTGTTATGGGGTCATTAAAAGAGGGTGAGTCTTCCTTATTTAATGACCCAGGAGAGGAAGGACCACGTCATTAAACAAGGAAGACCACATGACTCAGGAGAGGAAGGACCATGTGTCCAGCTTCTTCAGAAGAAAACTATGTTTGGGATCTCCCTCTCTCTGAAAAAAAAAAAAACATATTAAAGCAATTACTTGTGCTGCTCATAATTAGTGGAACTTTCTGCTCTGGAGAATACTCCACCTTTTATTTTAGATAGATTAGCTGCTGAAGAATTGCTAATTAATTTCTGATTTCACGCCAAGCTGTGAATGACAGTTTACAAGATACAGAGGTTATGTTTGCATAATATTTGCAATATAGGGATATTGAGTCCAATCAGTCTCTGACTCCTATTTTATAACCTTTCTCCTATCATACGAAGCTTTGATCTAATCTAATATAACATATTTGAGTAACTAAAGTTTTATCCTGCCTGCCTCTCGGGACTGTGTATGAGTTGGTTGGCCATATAATTAAACCATTTAATTAATAAACTAATATCCTGAAATAAACTAATATCCTGAAATAATCCACCCCATGGATTTTTTGTAAATAAAAGGTGGAAAAAGTGACATACAATAAGTTCTTGAGAAGTTTTGTATTACATGGCTCTTTCTTTCTCTCTTCTTTCTTCCCTTTTTCTTTTCCTCCTCTGCCTCTTCCTTTTCTCTCTCTCTTTTTCTTCCTTCCTTCCTTCTTTTCTTTTTTCTTTTTTCCTCCTCCTCCTTCCTTTTCTCTCTCTTTCTTTTCCTTTCTTCCTTTTTTTTTGAAAAAGATTTTATTAATTTTCTACAAACAAACAAGACAAACAAAACATAAAAACATCAACTCTTATATATACATCCAGTGTGTCAGTTGGTTCATCATTTTTGTGCATTCTGTAGTCTTAATTACAATTGTGTTACATAACAACTCATGTTGTCAATCCAAACTTATATATCCTAATATCACTTTAAAAAAAAAGTTTTTGACTATATTTTTAATCATTCATGCTTTATGAGCTAACAATACTTTAAACCAATTTACTCTATAACAAATCATATAATCATATCAAATCAATCCTAAAAAACCCTTTATAAATATAATGTCGAATAACAAAATAATAGCAAAATAGCAAAATAAAGATATTCCTTACTGTCTAGCATTCTAAATATTCTATTATCGTATTTTATCATCTAATCATTGATAAAAAAGATCCCAAATTTCATAAAATTGTTTATCCTCTTGCTCTCTAATTTCAAATGTCAATCTACTCATCTCAGCACATTCCAATATTTTCTTAATCCTTCCTTCCTTCCTTCAGAAATGTATGATCATGGCAGAACAAAGTCAAGTTTGGATTGGCTCTGCAGATTCCGTCATCTACTTGATCAACACCTACAGCATGTCTTGCAATAAGCAACTGAATGACCATCGCCGTGAAATTGTGGGCATTGTTGTGGATACCAGAGAGAGTCTACCTAGGTGGGTAGAGGATCTGGTTCCAAGGTTATGATGGATTCCCCGCCCCCCATGGTTGTTGTACTTGTACTTTGGGCTCTTGACAGCCAGCTCACATTGACAGCTGTTTCCAGCACCCTGTGGTCACATGACCATGTTTTATGCCTGTTCTGACCAAGACTTCCTGAGACCGTAATTAAGCACACACTTATTTAAAACAACTCCTGTTTTATTTCAACGCTGGGAATTATGTTCGTTCCCAGTCCATAATGAATCCCAAATAATCCCTTGAGATAAGCACCCACCTTTATCTCCTTTGAACTTCTGCCAACAACTAAAGTGCCAAATTAACTGTAAAAAACCAACCGAAGTACAAAGTCCACACACCGCTTCAAGGTTTAATCCAAACAGAGCGAGCGACATTGCTTCCTGCAAAGGTTCCTGTTCCTTTGCACTTCCTTTATATCTTAGGGGAGGGGCAATCACCTCCCAGCCTTACTCCCGAATCGCCCCATTTGTCTTAACTGCTCTTGCCTTCTAGCAGCTCTGTGCATATGCACACTAGGAACAGGCTCTCCTCGTTCGTCTGCCTCACTGCTGCCAGACCCTGGAGGCTCCGGAGTTAGCACACCGCTCCCAGATGGTCCTGGCCCCATCTCTGCATCGGACGCAGGACCCTCGTCGGAGTCCTCTCCAGACTCCAGACACAGGGCAAGTGGGAAGGCCAATCCTGGACTTTTCTCTCTCCTCTCAGCTGATTGTGGAGGATTTTTTTTTTTTTAATAAAAAGTTTTCACAAAACATACAAATACAAATAAGATATCTTTTTTTTTTTTTTTTTGAGAACAGTGTGCTCCCGGCTTATCACTTCTCCATAGGGACATAAACTCAATACATATTTATCTTACACATTCTAATCCATATCTTATAACTATTTTCGCAATTTTTTCAATAGTTTTAACCTTTCTTTACTTCCTATAGCCTTATTTTAAATGATCTCATTCCTTTCTTAATTCAGTTACATATCTTTTTCTAATTTTTTTAAAATATGTCTAATCCATGTATACTTTTGTCTGTCCTGTTTACAATTTCATATTATCTTTTCTCATAAAAGAAATTTCCCCCTGTAATTACTAGGCTGGAGTGTAACACCTTTACATCTTTTTTCAAATCTTGTTTATTGTGGAGGATTTTTTCCCTCCTCTCAGCTGGGGCTTTTTTTTTACTACTGGTTCAGGTGAACTGGGCTGAACCGGTAACACAGCACCACTGATTCGCGCCCCCTCCTCCCCCAAGCACCATTTCCTTCTGGATTTTGGGGGCAAACCTCCCCATAGCAAACCACAATCACTACAAAAACAGCTGTAGAATTGGGTCGGTCTTATAGGTAACCCATTAGGGTCGTAGCTCAAGAACTACCTGTGCTGATTTGTGCATGTGTTTTGTAAGAAGCATGTTTCTTAATCCCTTCAAGCAGCGAGGTGTATTCCTGCAGTGTGGACGGCACCGTCATTGCCTGGAACATCAGCTCTCTGAAAGTGAACCGTCGGTTCCAGCTGCCCTTGGAAATGGTGACTTCGATCCAGTTCTACAAGAATCGGCTTTGGTGCTGTGAGTGTCCTGCGTCGCCCGCCCGATTATCTTCTGAAATGCTTCCTACTTTAATCTCAGTCCTTTCTCTCTTTCTGTATCGTTCCTGGGGTAGCCTGAGCAACCCTAAAAAGTCAAGATAGCAGCAGTTATAGGTTAAATCAGTCAAGCAGAATAGAGCTGGAAGGGATCTTTGGAGGTCTTCTAGTCCAGCCCTCTGCTCAAGCAAGAGACTCTGTATGCCATTTCAGACAAGTGGCTGTCCGGTCTCTTTTAAAAAATCTCCAGTGATGAAGCACCTACAACTTCTGGTGGCAAGCTGTTCCACTGGTTAATTGTCCTCACTCTTAGGAAGTTTCTCCTTAATTCCAGGTTGCTTCTTTCCTTGATTGGTTTCAATACATTGTTTCTTGTCCTACCTTCTGATGCTTTGGAGAATAAGTTGCTCCCCTCTTCTTGGGGCAGCCCCTCAAGCACTAGAATACTGCAGTCCATCCATCCACCTACCCACCCACCATCCATCCATCCATCCATCCATCTATCTCGCTATATCTATCATTTATCTATATCTATTTATCTCTATATCTATCTCTATATCTATCACCTATCACTCTCAGAGAGATACATAGATAGATACCTATCTATTTATCTATCTATCTATCTATCTATCTATCTATCTCGCTATATCTATCATCTATCTATATTTATCTCTATATCTATCTCTATATCTCTATATCTATCATCTATCATTCTCAGATATCTATCTATCTATCTGTCTATCTATCTATCTATCTATCTATCTTGCTATATCTATCATCTATCTATATCTATTTATCTCTATATCTATCTCTATATCGATCATCTATCACTCTCAGATATCTATCTATCTATCTGTCTATCTATCTATCTATCTATCTATCTATCTATCTATCTATCTATCTATCTTGCTATATCTATCATCTATCTATATCTATTTATCTCTATATCTATCTCTATATCTCTATATCTATCATCTATCACTCTCAGATATCTATCTATCTATCTATCTATCTATCTATCTATCTATCTATCTATCTATCTATCTCGCTATATCTATCATCTTATATCTATTTATCTCTATCTCTATCTCTCTATCTCTATATCTATCACCTATCACTCAGATATCTATCTCTCTATCTATCTCTCTATCTATCTCTCTATCTATCTATCTATCTATCTATCTATCTATCTATCTATCTATCTCGCTATGTCTATCATCTTATATCTATTTATCTATCTCTATCTCTATATCTCTATATCTATCATCTATCACTCTCAGATCTCTCTCTCTCTCTCTCTCTCTCTCTCTCTCTCTCTCTCTCTCTCTCTCTCTCTCTATCTATCTATCTATTTATCTCTCTCTCTCTCTCTCTCTCTCTCTATCTCTATCTATCTATCTATCTAATCATCTACACCTATCCATCTTTCTATCCAAATACAGAAGAACAGAGCTGGAAGGGGCCTTGGAGTTCTTCTAGTCCAACCCGCTGCTTAGGTAGGAAATTCTGGCCTATACCATTTCAGACAAACGGCTGTCCAATCTCTTCTTAAAAACTTTGAGTGTTGGAGCATTCACAACTTCTGGAGGCAAGCTGTTCCCCTGGTTAATTGTCCTCCCTGTTAGGAAATTTCTCCTTAGTTCTAGGTTGCTTCTCTCCTGGATTAGTTTCCATCCATTGTTTCTTGTCCTGCCTTCTGGTTCTTTGAATAGCTTGACTCTTCCTCTTTTTTGGGGCAGCCCCTCAAAATATTGGAAAACTGCTATAATGTGTCCCGTCCCCCCCCCAATCCTTCTTTTCTGTAGACTAGCCAGGGGGATGGCTGCATTGGTCGTAAGGCTGAAAAATACTTATAAGTCCCTTTTTTTTTTTTTTTCAGTGCCACTGTAACTTCAAACAGTCACTAAATGAACAGTTGTAACTCGAGGGCCACCTGAATTAATACCATATTTACCATTTAAAGCCCTCTTGCTCTCCTTTTTCTCGTGCTGCGGTCTCTTTCTATGGCGTTGCTCCCAGTCCTAAACTCTGTGTTGTCTCTTTGCTTTAAGGTATACAAGACTACATTGTTGTGGTCAGCACAAATGGGCTGGTTCGCCAGAAGGTGAAACTGGAAAATGTGCCCTTGGAACCCCTCACACCCCTGCTCTGTTTCCAGTTGTTTCCTGAGGTAACCTGTTCCTAGCATTGTACACGGGTAGTCCCTGATTAGGGCCACAATGGAGGCTGAATTTTTTTGCTGCTAAGCGAGATAGTTGTTAAGTGAACTTTGCCCTGTTTTACAACTTTTCCTGCCACAGCTGGTCAGTGAACTCCTGCAGTTGTTAAGTGAGTAATCCCAGTTGTTAAGTGAATCTGGCTTCCCCGTTGTCGGAAAGTGGCAAAAAGTGGTCACAAAACACTACAACCGTCATAAATACGAGTCACTTACCGAGTTGGGAACACAGTCGTTGAGTGAATTTGGCTACCCCATTGACTTCGTTTGTCAGAAGGGTTGCCAAAAAGGGACTAGGTGACCCCCAATACGATGCTGCAACCATCATAAATACGAATCCGTTGCCAAGCATCTGAATTTTGGGTATCACGTCACCGCGGGGATACCGCAATGGTTGGAAGGGTGAAAAACAGTCATCAGTCACTTTTTTTTCCGGTGCTTGAATGGTTGTTAAATGAATCATTTTAAATTGAGGGCTACTTGTAAATTCTAGATGGGCAGCTGTGGCAGCTTCAAGCAAAGTCCACCATCCGGAATATTCTACCCCGTTGTCTGATGTTGTGTCAGAGTGTTTGCAGAGTGACTACTATTGTGAGACAACCCAGGAGCAAAACACAGTACACAGAGGCTTTGTTTTTAACAATGGTTTATACACAAGACTGCTATATACATACATACAGTATATGTGGTAGGCAAATGCCTGGCAATTAATCAATCTTCTTTAGTCTACACAGAGAACTACAATGGAGTCAGAACCCAAGGAGAGAGAGATACGGCCTCTCATGACTTCATTTATATAGACAGCTTCTTAAAGTGGCAATACCCATCCTCAGTCTTAAAGCAGCAATAACCATGCCGATTCATTCTCACTGCAGCAGCCTTTACAGCAGCTGGTTAGCTATTAAATCTCAATACCTTAGCATGTCGCTTGCTTTTCTTTATTTTGGCTTCAGAGGGGCGAAGTCTGGGCTTCGTGGGCCGGCAGCTGTGAGCTGTTGATCTGGAGTATGGAAGATTTTTTCACCCCCTTACAGAAGATGAGCCTGCAAGACTGTTCAGAGATCACCTGCATGATAAAAGTGAAAAACCAGGTACACTGAGCACATAGGAGGAATAATTCTTGCTCGTTGGTTGTAGGGATTTTGGCCAGTTATAGGAGTGTCATGGAATTTGGGGAACCAAAAGTCCAACAATTTACTTAATTTACTTAAAATGAGAGCCAGTTTGGTCTAGACCAGGGGTGTCCAACCTTGGCAATTTTAAGACTTGTGGACTTCAACTCCTCTGGGAGTTGAAGTCCACAAGTCTTAAAATTGCCAAGGTTGGACACCCCTGGTCTAGGGGTTAAGACACCAGGCTAGAAATCAAGAGATGGTGAGTTCTAGTCCCTCCTTAGCCATGAAAGCCAGTTGGGTGACTGTGGGCCAGTCACTCTCAGCCCAACCCACCTCACAGGGATGTTGTTTGTTGGGAAAACAGGAGGAGCAAGGAAGAACATTAAATATATTATCTGCCTTGAGTATTTATAAAAGCGATAAAGGGCCGATTTTTAAAAAAGCTGTAAAAATGACTTAAGTGTTCAAAAGGACAGGATGGACAAGAATCTGGTCTCATAGACCATTTATAGCCTATTTTATTCATTAAGAGAGAAAAAAAAATATTACGGCACCTAGGATGATTCAAAGCTCCTGGCTCAAAGGAAGAAGGACGCGTTTAGAAGAAAGTGGCAACCAAACTGAAAGTTTAATGAAAATTTTATAATAAATCATTTATTACGGGGTTTCTGATGTGCCAGGGGTCTCCAGCCTTGGCAGCTTTTAGTTTGGAGAACTTCAACTCCAAGAATTCATGAAAGCAAAGCTGCATGGGGAATTCTGGGAGTTAAAGTCTGCCAGGCTTAATAAGTTGCCAAGGTTGGAGACCCTTGCTCCATAGAACTGTGATTTTATATATGGCTTTTACCACTAGAGAGCAGTGAATGACCCTTGTATCTACATTGCATTCCACTACATTATATCTGCAGGTGTAAAACCAGGAATGTATACTGAGATATTTTTCTCATCGTAAGGTGCCTCTAATATAAGGGCATGGCATAAAATTATACCTCTAATTGTCTAGTCCAGTGTTTTTTTCAAATTTGGTAACTTTAATATGTGCAGGCTTCAACTCGCTAAATTCATGAAAGCATGGCTGGCTGGGGAATTCCAAGAGTCGAAGTCCCACACATCTTAAAAGTTACCAAGTTTGAAAAAAATACCACTGTAATCTCAAGAGTTTTAAATAAGGTGTATACCATTGATAGCCTGATGTCTTTTTAAAATAACTGTGCCTCTGGTGAAAATCAGGTCTGACTTGTTGATCCTCACATTTTACCATTATTCTGTTGCTTAAAAAAAAAATATCTTTTCTGCTGATGGTGTTGTAATAAACTTGGTAATAGCCATAGAAAGATGGATGGATAGCAAATTAAAACATCTACTTTGCATGGATGGATGTTAGAGCCACAAGAGATCCATGTTCAAAGCAGAAAATGTGACCTGGAATATCAGTGTCATAATGCCTGTGAGATCAATCTTCAGTAGAGACAGATATTTCTCTCTCTGGGCCCACTGAGAATATATCTGCTGAAAAAAAACCCTCCGCATTAGTGACAGGAAGAGCATCAAGCCCGTAAACACTCAGCTCCATTCAGTTGCCCAGATTCCACCCCGCAAGGGATTATAGGGAGTCGTTAAAAGAGGATGATGATTCATGTTGTAATGCCAGAGAAAAACATCCATTTTTCTTAGGCTTGTGTGTTTGTTGCAAAGAAAGAACAGACACAACAGAAAAATCTATCTGCCTTCCAAGTCTTCCTTTCCCCAAACCCTGTTCTAAAAGTTTGATTTCCTTTCCAGATGTGGGTTGGTGGTCGAGGACTCTCCCAGGGCAAGGTCAAAGGAAAAGTCTACGTGTTGGACACGGAAAGGAAATTGGTGGAAAAAGAGTTGGTTGGACACGCGGATACGGTGAAGTCCTTGTGCTCCGCCGAGGATCGCTACGTTCTGAGTGGAGGCGGAAAGGAGGAAGGGAAGATAGCAATCTGGAAGGTGGAAGAGAGTTTGGGCTTCCATTTTGTTTAATATCATTTTAAAAACCTGAATGGAAAAGTTAATGTTTCTTTTTAATTTATTTCCACCCCTTTCAACCACAAACCGCCTCCTGAGAAGAGAGGGTAACTAGGGGATCCCTGGAAATTCCTTAATGTAGGACGTCCTCGACTTAACGAAGGTAATCGAACCTGGAACTACAGCCATAAATCATGCCAGTTGTTAAGCAGATCATCTTATGACCAAACTGATTTTATGACTTTTGTTGTGGTTGTCGTGGTTGTTAAGTGAACTTGTTTGCAATGTGTGGAGTTGGGTTTTTTTTTTGCCAGAACCTGGACGTAACCATGTTGTAAATCAGGGTCATGTGAAACCCAGGACGATGTCAAAAATGTTGAGTTGGGGTAGTCTGTTGTAACTTCAGATGGGGAGTCTGTTGTAACTTGGGGAGTCTGTTGTAACTTCAGATGGTTGCTTCAAGCGAGCCTTGGTGGCCCAGTGGTTAGAGTGAGGTACTGCAGACTACTTCTGCTGACTGCTGGCTGCCTGCAATTTGGCAGTTCGAATCTTAACCAGGCTCCAGGTTGACTCAGCCTTCCATCCTTCTGAGGTGGGTAAAAGGAGGACCCACAATTGTTGGGAGCAAATATGCTGACTCTGTAAACCACTTAGAAAGGGGGCTGGAAAGCACTGTTAAGTGTTTGTCAGGATTCTGGCAATTGCCCCAATTAAATCATGAGTCTCGAGCCAAACTTCTAAAACTTCCAAAGGGATTTATTGGGAGTTAACATGCTGGCACTGCCTGGGTGTAGCCGACTCTGAGATACATCATTCCTTGTCACCCTTGACCCTGGTTTTCCCTTCACCCCCTGGGTGTGTCATAATTCATATTCTCCAATGGGACACAGCCATAGCCAAGAGTCATCAATCATGCTCTCCAGTTAGAATTTTGCACGGCAGAAACTTCAGTCACCTAGTTACTATGTTTGGAAAACTATGTATGGCATGCACTTTCGATTTCCAAGCTGCCGCACTGCTCTTTCAAACCCCTTTCCACCCCCCTCCCTTTCAGTTGGCTATTCTAAAAAGACCATAGAAATATTTTATGAGTTGACAGCCGTATATAAGTCTTAAGGACTAAGTCGTGGTTGCACAGTGGTTAGAATGCAGTATTGCAGGCCAACTCTGCCAACTGCCAACAGTTCGATCCTGACCAGCTCAAGATGACTCAGCCTTCCTTCCTTCCGAGGTGGGTAAAATGAGGACCCAGATTGTTGGGGGGAAATAGGCTGACTCTATAAACCGCTTAGAGAGGGCTGTAAAAGCACCGTGAAGCGGGATATAAGTCTACGTGCTTTCGCTAAGTGTCCAGTTTTTAAGTGAGGACTAGCTGTATCAAACTCTCCTGAACCTTCATTTCAGAATCAGTGGGGTAAAGGAAAGATTTGGTAAGTGAGTTTTGCCCTATTTTACGATTTTTCTTTGCCACGGCTGTTAAGTGAATCACCTCAGTTGTTAAATCAGCAACCCGGTTGTTGAGGGAATCCGGCTTCCCCCATGGACTTCACTTGTCAAAAGACCCTGCGACCATCGTAAATATGAATCAATGCCAAGCGTCTCAGTTTTGAACCATGGGTATGCTGCAACAGTTGTAGGTGTGAAAAACGGTCCCTTGAAGTTGTGAAGGCTCCAACACTGGAAGGTTTTAAGAAGAGATTGGACAACTACTTGTCTGAAACGCTATAGGGTTTCCTGCCTAAGCAGGGGGTTGGACTAGAAGACCTCCAAGGTCCCTTCCGACTCTGTTATTCTATTCTATACTTTTTTCACTGCCGTTGTAACTTTCAACGGTCACTAAATTGTAAGTCAGGGACTGCCTGTCACCTACCTGGTTCAGAATTTGGACCTCTGGGCTTCCTGAAAAGCAAAACTATTCACGGTTCTATTGCACCTATGAAGCAATGGGTGTTAAATTTTGATTTTGCAAAATTTAAAATAAGGCGCACGGGAGGCGCCCACTCGGCTGTGTCTGGTGCCCTGCTTGGAAGGGGTGTAGGGAAACTTCTGCATATAAAGGGTTGCTTTGCCCTGCGGAGAACTGCACAACAACCCCCTATGCACACCCAGATTCATCCCCCCCCCAGTGGTGCTCTGCTCTTAAACTTTATTAATAGATTATTAACAGAGCAATCAATCCATGGAACAGGAGTTGCCTTCAGAAGTTGTGGGAGCTTCAACGCTGGGAGCTTTCAAGGAGAGATTGGACTGCCATCTATCAGAAATGGTGTAGGGCAAGGGTCTTCCAACTTGGCAAGTTTAAGACTTGTAGATTTCAGCTCCCAAAATTCCTGAGCTAACATGACTGGAGAAGGAATTCTGGAAGTTGAAATCCAGAAGTCTTAAAGCTGCCAAGTTTGAAGACTCCTGGTATAGGGTCTCCTTCTTGGGCGGGAGGTTGGACTAGATGACCTACCAGGTCCCTTCCAACTCCTTTAATCTGTATATCTGTATTTCTAAGCAGGATTTCCAGATTAACAGAGTTGGAAGGAACCTGGTAGGTCATCAAGTCCAACCCTCACCCCCGGGCTGCCCAAGCAGGAGGCCCTATACAGTTTGCTTTCAACAAACTGACTTCTAGTTATTACTTGCCTTGTTTCTAGATGTTGGCAGATCTGGTTTTTAAAAAATCATTATTCAATAATAATTAGTATTAATTATTATCATGTCATCAGGGCGGCGTCTCATGACATATCGGGACTTTTTTCCCCTTTTTCTAAATCGGGCGTGGGAGTAGCCAGCGCATGATGCATCTGGGCCCCGGGCTGTGAGTTTGACAGCACTGCCCTACGCCATGACTGACAGATGATGGCTAAATTCTACTAATACAGTCACTATGTTGAAGAACGAAGTAAGATTGGTTTGGCATGATCTGCTTTCAACAAACTGACTTCTAGTTATTATTTGCCTTGTTTCTAGATGTTGGCAGATCTGGTTTTTAAAAAATCATTATTAAATAATAATTAGTATTAATTATTATCTTTTCCAGTATCTTCCCAGGTATCGATGTTAGGCTGATTGGTCTGTAGTTTCCTGGGTCTATTTTTTTCCTTCCCTTTTTTGAAGATGGGAATCCCTGGTGCTCCAGGACCTTTGAAAAATGTGGTTCTGAGGTAACCTCTGCCAGCTCCTTCAGCACTCTGGGATGTAATCCATTGGGTCCTGGTGATTTGTATTCATCAAGATCAGACAGGTGTTCTCTTTTTTTTGGTCTTAGCAAGAGATTCTTGATAAAAGAATTCAAGGATTAGAATTAGAATAGAAATAGAAGAGAATAGAATAGAATAGAATAGAATAGAATAGAATAGAATAGAATAGAATAGAATAGAATAGGGTTGGAAGGGACCTTGGAGGTCTTCTAGTCCAACCCCCTGTCTAGACAGGAAACCCTACACCACTTGAGACAAATGGTTATCCATCATGTTCTCAAAAACATTCACAACTTCTGGAGGCAAGTTGTTCCACTGACTAATTGTTCTAACTGTCAGGGCTTACCAGGTTCCCAGGAAAGCTGCTATTGCAAATATTTAATGGGTTAAACTGTCCGTTTCTTGGAGAAACAATGATCTATTATTTCATTTTGTCCACCGTTTTCTTCTTAAAAATGGGAAAGGCTTGTTGGCAATAAGAAGGGGGGGGGGGGTCTTTCGTTTGCAAAATGGATCTCGTCTACGGGATCTTCCTCTCACGAAAACCTTATTTTCTCCCCCACTCTCTCACTTCTGAATAAGCCCTTTCCGCTGTTTTGAAGCCTAAGTTGGCAATTTCCCAACCAATTCTGTTCCCCTCATTTGCTTAAAACACTGTACGCTGCAATAAACATTCGTTCTTCCTAGCTGTGAATAAGAGTCTGCGTAACAATATACCATATTGTAAATATTAAAGAATTGTATAAGATTTTGAATGCCAGCAGATATAGTCTCATTATGAACGATGACAGACTTCTAATAAAAACCGTGTCATTTGAAAAGCACTGGAATGAGTTTTTTTTTTTAAACGATGCTTAAATGTCCCCATGAAATGCCAAACAAACATAGTATTAAATGCCAAATTATCCTAGCTCAAGAAAATGTCCGATACAAAGGAGAGTGAATATCCCATTTGAGTCTCTCCAGGAAACAAAACACTTAAAGATAGAAGAAGATGAAATAATGGTTTCATTTGATGAAATACATAGTGCTTGCTCTTCACATCCAGAACCAGAAAAAGAAAAATAGAAATCTATAACAACAATCTTACACAACACACCCAAGGTCAGAAGTAAGAAGAAATAAGGAACTGCACAGGCAGCTACAAACTCAACCCCTGCTTTGCTTCTGTGGCGGATGGTTTCTCAACTTCCAGCCAGAATTACAATAGTAAGTCATAAAGCATGCCATGCCACTGGACCCAATTATACAACCCTTTTTACCATGGTCGTTAAGCGAGTTGCATCTTTGCTAAGTGAATCATATGGTTGTTGAGAGAACTCCGTTTCCCTGATAGACTTTGCTTGTCATAAACGGTCAAATGTCACTTTTTTTTTTTTACTGCCGTTGTAACTTGGAGCGGCCACTAAACAAGTGATTGTAAGTCAAGGACTACTGTATCAATTTCATTCCTGGGCCGAGAGTTTAACTACCCTGTTTCTCCGAAAATATGACCTACCTTGAAAGTACGTCCTACCTTGATTTTTCCATGTGCGCCCAATATAAGCCCTACCCCCCCAAAAATAAACCCTGATTAAGATCCCGCCCACTCCAGAGTGCAGGGGTAAAAATTAAGCTAGGATAGGGACGGGGGTGGTGGAGCTGCCCTACTACTTATCTTTGGACAGTTGTAGCCAGGCCTGCCTTGCCGGTCCATTTCTTCTGCAGCTGGCAAGGCTGGCAAAGCTTTCCTGAAGGCCTCTGTAGCTCATAACAAAGCTCTGGATTTATTCAGAGCTCTGTTATCGACTGCAGAGGTCTTCAGGAAAGCCTTGCTGGCCACAGAAGAAAATATTCCTGACAGCAAAGTGAGGTTAGTCAGTGGATGACATCCCCTGAAAATAAGCCCTGGTGCCTTTTTTGGTGGCAAAAAAAATTATAAGACGGTCTTATTTTCAGGGAAACACGGGTAGTATAATTGGAACTTAGCAATGTCCCAATTCTTGAAGCAACCCGAGTGTCAGGTGAGCTGGCCTCAATTCACGTTTCTCAAGCTATTCTATTTGCCTGAGAAAACCCGTTGAAGAGGGGGAAATAATCTTGGGATAAGGATTCTATCTGTGTGATGGTTGGGAATTGGGAAAACAGGAGCCTTGGGAAATGTCAATGAAAATTGCTTGTTCAAAATACAAACAGAACCAAGAGTACCTTCTATCATATGTGGTGGTCATGCCCAGAAGCCCAAAAATTCTGGACTAAAATATGGAGTTGGATACAAGAAATAGTGGAAGATTGAATAGAGTTTAAACCAGAATTGTTCTTGTTGGGAATAATTAAAAGGAAATATAGGAAAAAAGATTAAATATATTTTACTATATATATTGACAGCAACAAGGATAGCATTAGCACAATGCTGGAAATAAAATAATACGCCCTCAGAGGAATTAGTAATCCAAATTTTTTTAGATTGTGCTGATATGAATAAACTGATGTTAAAATTAAAAGATAAAGAAGAATCGGAATATTACAAAATTTGGGATAATTGGTACAAATGGTGGAATAATAGAAATAAAGATAACGGAGATAAGAAAATTACAGATACATATATGAATGTATATAAACGTAATTATTTATATGAGATTGGTTTATATAATAATGATGACACAGTACTGTTAATATTAAGGTTAAGATGTGCAAAAGGTAAAAAAAGAACAATAAAAATTATTGAATAAAAACAGAAAAGAAAATTGCTTGCTCAGCAACAAAAAACCCCTGTTGAAGAGAGCCCGTAACACAACAGGTCCTCTCAGCCACCTGAGATTTTGGCACAAGGCACTCTTTCCCACAACGGGCTTTTCCTTGTGCGCCTACCATTACTCAGCCTTTTCCCAAGTTCTTTGGTCTCAGGATTCTGGCAATCACGGAGCCGGGTTTCCGAGAATTTATAAGCAATGACAAGCCTTGTTGATTTTGCTGATACTCAGTCCCAGGGCCAAATCTGGCTGCTGACCTGTGCCTGGAGATGGGCTGACCTCCGCTGCTAACATGATCCAGGGCAGACGAGCCGGTTTGCAGGAACGGAAAAAAATGACATTTTAAAGAAAGAGAAGAATGATTGTTTGAGCAGGGTGGAAAGGAGCTGGAAATCCTGATCTTCGCCGGGCTTTTTAAAATATGTCCTTTTTGCCAAATAATTTATTTCTTTTTGAGTGTGGGGTGCAAGAAAGTAACTTCTCTAAGTTTCTAGCTGTCTGTTGCGGAATTAGGTATGTGTAGTTGAATGAAAAGAAGGACTAGGGTGACATGATGGAAGTCTTCCAATATCTCAGGGGCTGCCACAGAGAAGAGGGGATCAACCGATTCTCCAAAGCACCTGAAGGCAGGACAAGAAGCAATGGATGGATGCTAATGGAGAGAAGCAAATTAGAACTAAGGAGAAACTTCCTAACTGGGAGGACAATTAACCAATGGACCAGCTCACCTTCAGAAGTTGTGGGTGCTCCAACATTGGAGGTTTTCCAAAAGAGACTGGACATCTACTTGTCTGAAATGAAAAGAGATAGGATCCCCTGCTTGAGCATGGGGTTAGGCTAGAAGACCTCCAAGGTCCCTTACATATCTATTCTAATTGATTGATTGGATGGATGGATGGAAACTAAGCAAGGAGAGAATCAACCTAGAACTAAGAACAATTAGCCAGTGGAACCAGATAAATATTTGTCTGAATTGCTATAGGACAGTGGTGGCTAACCTTTTTGGGCTGCTGTGCCAAAAATGGTGCATGCACTTGCATGCACATACTCGCATGGCAGCACTCAGAAGGCAATGCATGCCCCTCCATGCATTCACCCACCCCCACTGCCCCCTTATATGCACTGCACCTCACAGCTGATTTTTGGCATGTTGGAGGCCTTTTTCGGCCTCCCAAAAGCTTGAGGAATGTTATGTATGTAAATAGTTAAATAAAAGCGAGCTTGGGGTAAAGTGCAGGGTTCTGGCCCTGCACTTCTGATTGGTTGTTAAGCGGCTCGATCGGATTGGTTGGGTTCAGAGAATCCGATTGGCCCTTAACGAAGGACTCTTATTGGTTTTGGTGCTAGTGTTTTACAGCTCCCCATTGGTTATTTCACATTAAGGTTGCCTATATAAGGCAGAGTTGTTGTTATTAAAGACTCAAGTCACTATGTAATAAAGAGCTGAAAGTTCACCAACTAAGACTGTCTCCATTCATTTAACCCATGCCTCAAACTATGTCACTGGCGATGAAGGTGGGATTTGGAGACATCTGATCTTAAGGAACTTGGAAGGAAAACAGAGCATGTGTTAAGACGGCGCCACCAACGGAAACCATGTCCAGCGGCATCATGCCACCCGCTCCGTTCGATCCAAACCAAGAGGATTGAGAATCTTACATGGATCGCTTCCAAATGTTCCTCGAAACAAACAACCTGAAGGACACCACACCAGCCAAGAAGCGGGCACTGTTCCTGACGTACTGCGGCCCGGCTGTCTTTAAAATGGCGAAAGCACTCGCGAAACCTCGAGAAGTGAAAGCAATGAGCTGGGACGACCTCGAACCTCTTCTGAGAGACCATTACGCGCCAACCGTACCTACACTCGTGAGACGCCACAAGTTCTATCAAAGAAGCCAGCGAAAAGGAGAGAGTGTGGCTGACTTCGTGGCAGACCTCCGACACTTGGGAGGCCTCTGCGGGTTCACAGACTTAGATGAAGCACTGAGAGACCGCTTAATTCTGGGATTAGATGCGCTAGGCGTGCAAAGCAAGCTGATGGTGAAGGGCGACATCGGCCTTGCTGACGCCATCGCCGAAGCCACTGCTGCTGAGGTGACCAAAAAGTCTGCGGCGCAACTACGGCGAAGCCGAAACCCAACAACCCCACCGACAGGCGATATCTTACCCAGCTCAGAAGGGCAGCTAGCGACAACGCACTACGAGGACCTCTCTTCGTCATCAGACAGCGACGAAGAAGGGGTCCATCGACTGCGGTCCAACCGGGACCCTCGCCCTAAAACCTCACGCCCTTGTGCTGGTTGCGGGGCAAACCACCCCAGGGCAGACTGCAAATTCCATGACACACTCTGCCATGAGTGCGGGAAACGAGGCCACATCAGTCGAGTTTGTCGCAGTTTACCGGGACCAAGTCAGGCCTCAAAGGGAACCAACTTTCGCCAATCGGCAGGAAACCGTCCTGTAAGGCGAGATCCAGCAAACCACTCCTACAGATATCGAGCGTTGCAGAAAGAAGAGGCTCACCATACTATCACTATAGGTCAGGCCTCGGCCATGGATTCGAGTTACAGTAGCCATAGAGAACCAACCTTGCCACATGGAGGTCGATTCGGGATCGTCCCTCTCGATGGTGTCGTGGAACATTAAAGCAACTCATTCCTACCATCCAACGCCAAAACCTTCGAATGCAACGTCTCATCCTTAAAGACTACCAAGGGAATCGGATCCCTGTGGTTGGGTCTTGTCAAGTCCATGTCTCGTTTAAAAAGCATACGGCATACTTACCACTAACGATCATCGATAGGGACAGGCCTAGTTTGTTGGGCCTCCAATGGTTTGCATCACTCGGCATCGAAGTAGCCGGCGTGAACCGAGTCGGTGATTGTGAGTGGGAGGAGGACCTTATTTCTGAATTCAGCGATGTCTTCGCAGATCGTCTGGGCGAGTATAAGGGGACCCCAATTTCATTTAGCCTCGACCCTACGGTCGCCCCGATCCGTTTAAAGCCCCGTCGAGTTCCGTTCGCCCTTAAGGCCAAGATAGATGAACAACTTGACAAACTAATTAAACAAGGGGTACTGCAACCCATTGATCATTCTCCATGGAAAACTCCTATTGTAACCCCCATTAAGCCAGATGGGTCAATCCGAATCTGTGGGGACTACCGGGCCACTCTAAACCACGCCCTCCAGCAGAACGTGTATCCAGTGCCAGTGGTGCAGCACCTGCTTCATTCCCTGGGAGGCGGGAAGGTTTTTGCTAAATTAGATTTAGCTCAAGCCTATCAACAATTGCCCGTGGACGATAAAACAGCCCAAGCTCAAACGATAGTAACGCACAGAGGTGCTTTTAAATGTACCCGATTGCAATTCAGGGAAAGTGTAGCCCCAGGAATATTCCAAAGTTTAATGGAACGATTATTGCAGGGAATCAAGGGCGTGATTCCGTATTTTGATGACGTATTAATTGCAGCTCCTAGTAAAAAAATTCTGCAGAATCGTTTAAAATGTGTTCTTAAAAAATTCCAAGAAGCGGGCCTGAAAGTAAAAAGGGATAAATGTCATCTGTATACCGACAGTGTTGAATTTCTAGGTTATCGCATTGACAGTCAGGGTATTCACCCAACTGAGAGTAAATTAAGGGCGATAAAAAATGCTCCCAGACCCCGTAACAAAACAGATCTCCAGGCATTTTTAGGCCTTATCAATTTCTATAATGTGTTTTTTCCGTATAAGGCGACTGTGGCTGAACCGTTACACCGGTTATTAGATAAGAAAGCATTGTGGGTTTGGGGTTACCGGGAAGAAAAAGCGTTTCGAAATGTAAAAGATTTACTTACATCTGATTCTGTATTTATGCAATATAATGAAACATTACCATTGGTTATAACTTGTGATGCCTCACCGTTTGGGGTGGGCGCCATTTTGAGCCATGTGCTGCCTAATGGAAACGAGGCCCCCGCTGCATACTTTTCGAAGACTCTTTCCCATGCAGAATGTAATTATAGACAAATAGATAAGGAAGCTCTTGCAATTGTGTCAGCCGTAAAAAAATTCCATGAGTATGTATATGGAAGGACATTTACCATTGTAATTGACCACAAACCTTTACTGGGGATAATCACTGGGGACAAACCAACCCCCTATATATTGTCCCCAAGAATGACTCGATGGTCAGAGTTCCTAGCTGCTTATAATTATTGATTGTTATATCGCCCGGGGAAAGCCATTCCCCACGCCGACGCACTCAGCAGAGCACCGCTACCAGAGACTCTCGACGATCCGGCACCAACAGGATCGGCGTTACAAATCGAGACGCTCAACTCGCCTCCTATGACTGCTCGAGATATCGCGAGAGAGACCAGACGAGATCACACCCTAGCTCAAGTCCTAGGCTGGGTAGAACGTGGATGGCGATTGGACCAGGTCCCAGATGACTTCGCGCCATTTAAAACAAGGCAGACTGAACTTTTTTCACAAAAAGGCTGTGTCATCTGGGGCGATAGAGTCGTCATTCCAGAACGACTCCAAAAGACGCTTTTACAAATCTTGCACGAAGGACATCCCGGGATCGTGCGGATGAAAGCACTCGCACGGAGCTACGCTTGGTGGCCAGGCATGCACCGACACATCGAGCAATGGGTCAAGGCCTGCACTAAGTGCCAACAAACCAGCAACGCACCGCCAAAAGCTGTACCGACCGAATGGGAGACGCCACATGGACCCTGGTCCAGAATCCACCTGGATTTCGCAGGGCCGATTAAAGGACATACATTGCTGTTGACTGTCGATGCATACTCTAATTTGTTAGAAATTCATCGAATGACCAATACAACTTCCGAAGCAGTCATTAAAGTCCTTAATAGACTCTTTGCAACTCATGGATTGCCGGACGTCCTGGTGTCCGACAATGGACCACAGTTTACAGCACTAATGTTTGAACAGTACCTTGCTGATAATGGCATCCGCCATGCGCTCACCTCGCCAGCGCATCCTGCTACCAACGGCCGAGCGGAATGCATAGTCCAATTTGTAAAAAAGACTTTGCAAAAAGTGGACTATGATAATATTGACGAAAAAATAAACCGCATTCTACTTCTACAACACATCACTCCACACAGCGTAACCAGCAGAACTCCCGCAGAACTTCTCATGGGGCGAAAACTCCATTCCCGCCTTGACTGACTGCACCCTGCTTACGAGCCAGAAAAGCCTGCAGGATCCAGCGGACGCTACCGTACCTTCAAGGTAGGCGACCCCGTTTATGCAAGAAATTTATCGGGTGACCCGGTTTGGATTGAAGCAACGATAATACGCGAGACTGGGCCCAAATCCTATATTGTAAGATGTGTTGATGAAAGACTGTGGAAACGACATATTGACCAATTACGGTCACGACTCATATCGGCCAGCCAACAACCCCCCCATGACCAAACTGAGGGGGGGGGAAGGAATGGAAGAAGACGACATTCCAGGGAACCTGTTCCAAGAAAGCGATGAATCTAGTGAAACTCAGGAAAGGGAGCAGGAGGAAGAATCGTACGCTCCAAGGGAAATCACACCAGAACGAGAAGCTGAGCCACTGCCAAACAACATTCTACCTCAACAGGACTGCACGCAGCCAGTCCAAAGAAAATCTGATAGACCCAAAAGACAACCGTCCTATTTGAAGGACTATATAGTCACACAATAATTGAGGAGCCAGGGGGAAGGGGTGTTATGTATGTAAATAGTTAAATAAAAGCGAGCTTGGGGTAAAGTGCAGGGTTCTGGCCCTGCACTTCTGATTGGTTGTTAAGCGGCTCGATCGGATTGGTTGGGTTCAGAGAATCCGATTGGCCCTTAACGAAGGACTCTTATTGGTTTTGGTGCTAGCGTTTTACAGCTCCCTATTGGTTATTTCACATTAAGGTTGCCTATATAAGGCAGAGTTGTTGTTATTAAAGACTCAAGTCATTATGTAATAAAGAGCTGAAAGTTCACCAACTAAGACTGTCTCCATTCATTTAACCCATGCCTCAAACTATATCAAGGAAGGCTTCTGAAGGTTTTACAGGCCCAAAACTAGCCCTGTTTTGTCACTTCTGGTATTTTCAGAAAAACAGGAAGGGATGAAATGGGGCTAGTTTTTGGCCTGCAAAGCCTGCAGAAGCCTTCCTCAAGCTTTTGGGAGGCCGAAAAAGGCCTCCAACATGTCAAAAATCAGCTGTGAGGCATGCACATGCACAGTGAGGCAAGTTTGCTTGCAGCTCGTGTGCCGGCACAAATGGCTCTGCGTGCCACCTGTGGCACGTGTGCCATAGGTTCGCCATCACAGCACTAGGACATTGGTCCCTATTACAGGGAGTCCTCAATGTTCCACCACTTCTGAGCCGAACATTTCTGTTTTTAAGTGAGGCTGTCATGATTTCAGCAGTTGCCCTAATTAAATCATGAGCCTCAAGCCAAACTTCAAAAACTATAAAGAATTTATTAGGAGCGAACATGTTGGCAGGAGCTGATTCTGAGACATGTAATTCACTGTCATTCTTGACCCTGGTTTCCCCTCATCCTTCTGGGTGCATCACAATTCATATTCTCCAATGAAACACGTTCACAGCCAAGAGTCATCAATCACGTTCTCCAATTAGGGATTTGCGGGGCAGAAACTCTGGTTGTTTGGTTACAATCTTTGCAAGATACTAATGGAATGCACTTTTGGTTCCAAACTGCTGCATTGCTCTTTCAAATCCCCACCCACCCCTTCTGTTCGTGTCAACCCTAAAACAGGCATAGAAATGTTTTATAAGTTGACAGAGGCATTTGTTCAGCGAGTTTTTTTTTAATAACCTTTCTTGCCACCGTTGTTAAGCAAATCACTGCAGTTGATAAGTTAGTAAGGTGTTGTTAAGTGAATCTAACTTCCCTATGGACTTTGCTCGCCAGTAGGCAGGGGTGGGATTCTATCGGTTTGGACCGGTTCTATAGAATCGGTTGTTATGATTCTGCACCATTCGGAGAACTGGCAAATGATGCCCCTGGAAGCCCCTCCCCTCCCTGCCCCGTCAGTCCTTATCGCGCATGTGCAATGTTACACACATGCCTGACATCGTTGACTGCATTCTTCCCTGCCCAGTCACTCCTCAAGATATTTCTTTTTTCTCTTTCTCTCTCCCAATGATCAGTTGTTCCCATGTTCAGCTGTGCTGGGATTCCCTTTGCTTCCTTACTGCTTCACCCAAGAAGCTTCTCTGAGGCCCATAAAGGCAAAAAACGGAGGAGGGCACAGCTCACCCCCCTCATTTTTTTTTGCCTTCCTGAGCCCCAGGAAAGCCTTCTGGGAGCAAAAATGGCCCACCAGGAGGCTTCCCTGAGGCCCAGAAGGCCCCAAAATGGAGCGCAGGGGGGTGCTGCGTGCTCACCCATGCTCCGTTTTTTTCTTTCCTGAGCCCCAAGGAAGCAAAATCGCCCCTGCAGGAGGCTTTCCTGAGGCCCAGAAGGCCCAAAAGATGGGGGGAGGGGTGCTGCCCAAAAAAACCAAACGAAGAAGAAGCCATGCCCACTCAGTCACATGCCCACACCCACCTAGCCACGGCCACAGAACCAGTTGTTACAAAATTTGAATCCCACCCCTGCCAGAAGGTCACAAAAGGCGATCCCATGACCTCGGGACACTGCGATGGACGTAAGTACGAAGCAGTGCCGAGCATCTGAATTCTGATCACATGACCGTGGGGAATGCTACGATGGTTTTAAGGGTGAAAAAATGGTCGTGAGTCACTTTTTTCCAGTGCTGTTGTAACCTTGAAGGTGACTAAATGATCTGTTGTAAGTCGAGGATTACCTGGGTGTTCCCACGGGAGCGATTTCCAGATAGAGACACACAAGAGAAAGCATTGAAGGTGCTTCCCCTGCGACTGTACAAAATAGCCACGCCAGGGCAGGCTGTTTTTTGCACACCTAATCCCCGTGCAAGCTCTCAATTCACTGCCTTGAGGAAATGCCACTTGGCCTCAGGAAAAAGAAACAGCCGTGTCACCCTGGAAATCTCTTTTGTCTGCCTCGCTGCCTTTTTTTTTTTGGTTCTCTGCATTTTGCCTCATGTTGATAAAGCTGCGTGATTAAAAATGACCCAATGAATAGAAGCTTGGAATCTGCATCTCAAATCCGCTCTCAGGCTAATTTCCTACAGAGTGGGTGGATGAACTGGGCAAAGTTCTTATACAAGGGAGAATATTTGGAGGACACAGACTGCTCCTTTAATGGTCAGGGCTCTTGATCAAAGGAGAGGAAAGCCCTCTCTTCCCTTCTAATGGGAAAGGGAAGAACCAAGCAACTAAGTGTGCGGTGGCAGCCAAAAAAGCTAATGCAATCCTAAATTGCATTACCAGAGGGATACACTCAAGATCAAGGGAAGTACTAATACCACTCTATAAAGCCTTAGTAAGACCACACCTAGAGGACTGCACCCAGTTTTGTTCATGATAAACTGGATGATTAGGGACTGGAGACTAAAACACATGATGAAGGGTTGCAGGAACTGGGCATGGCTAGTCTGGTGAAGAGAAGGACTTGGGGAGGCATGATAGTGGTCTTCCAATATCTTAGGGGCTGCCATAGAGAGGAGAAAGGGGGTCAAGCTATTTTCCAAAGCACCTGAATGCCAGACAAGGAATAATGGATGGAAAGTCAACAAGGAGAGATTTAACCTGGAAATAAGGAGGAATTTTCTGACAGTGAGAACAATCAACCCCATGGAACAGAAGTTGCCTTCAGATGTGGGAGCTTCATCACTAGAAGAGACCTATCAGAAATAGTGTTGGGTCTCCTGCTTGGGGATGGGTTGGACAAGATGACCTACAAGGTACCTTCCAACTCTATTATTCTGTTATAAAGCTGATCGAGGATAAAACATGAAGAACGGTTGCAGGAATAGCTATAGTGAAAAGAAGGACGAGGTATGCCGTGATAGCATCTCCCAATATTTGAGGGGCTGCCTGGGAGAGGCAGTCAAGCTATTCTCCAAAGCTCCTGAGGGCAGGAGAAGAAACAATGGGTGGAAACTAATCAAGGAGAGAAGCAACCTAGAACTAAGGATAAATTTCCTGAAAGTGAGAACAATTAACCACTGGAACTTGTCTCCAGAAATTCATCAAATTGGTGTTTGTCTAATCACAGAACCACCAAAAACACTCCCACCAACATGGATAGGGCAAACCACTAGAGAACCAACACCCATTCCTTCCTAGCATTGATGATGTTCCCTAGTTAGGTAATGAAACGTCTGCAAGAAAACAACTGAGCTCAGAGAGCACCTCAGGCTCTGAATGACTTTTTGGATCAGTTCATTAATTAGATTTATGTCCCTCTTTCCTTCTGGAGTTCTTCTGAGGCTCTCTGTTCATTTACTCCCCACAACAACTTGTAAAGTAGGATGGACCAAGAGAGGGATTAGCTCACAGTGGCCCATTGAGTTTCCATGTTGGAAGATGGGTTTGACCCAGAGTTCCCCTAGCCCAGTGCTAGCCCCACAGCAAAGCCATGATGCTACCTTGGTTGCCATTTGTAATCTGAGTCACAGGGAAGATTATTGCTTATTGCTTAGTGTACCCTATGACTATCATGAAGTGTTGTACCTGATGATTCTTGACTCTTGACGAATGTATCTTTTCTTCTATGTACACAGAGAGCATTTGCACCAAAGACAAATTCTTTGTGTGTCCAATCACACTTGGCCAATCAAGAATTCTATTCTATCCTATTCCAAGATGGAGGGCAATCTTTATTTACACTTCGTGGTGCTCCCACTTTTCCTCACTGTTGTGCTGTTGTTATTTTTTGGCCTAATGATGTATGCTATGAAAAAACTCTCCACGTTCATCCTTTATCCAGGGTTTAGTTTAGTTTATATTATATTATTATATTATATTATATTATATTATATTATATTATATTATATTATATTATATTATATTATATTATTATATTATATTATATTATATTATATTATATTATATTATATTATATTATATTATATTATATTATATTATTATATTATATTATATTAATTATATTATATTATTATAAAGTCTGCTCCAAAGCATTTGACGATCCACTAAACGGATCTGTCCACAATTCAAATCTGTCAACACTTCAGATTTCCTCACATGACATCACCAAAGGAAATTAAAGTTACAGGCATTTTAAACTTCACAGTCCACAACTCCCACCCTGCCACCTCTAGAGATTTCTTGGCAGCTTTGGCTCCTTCATCACCACTTAAATCTCTAGTTTTCAAATGCAATTCTGCCGAGGGGAAAAAAAGGGATTTTCCCAGAGGCCTTTCTAAGTTAATCTGATCTTGGCTCAGATGTGGGTGCTCCATCATTGGAAAGAAATTGGACAGCCCCTTGTCTGAAATGGTATAGGGTCTCTTGCTTGAGCAGAGGGTTGGACTAGAAGATCTCCAAAGTCCCTTCCATCTCTATTCAGATTGATTGATCTTAAAAAAAACCTCCAGTCATGGAGCACCCACAACTTCTGAAGACAAACGGATTAATTGTTCTCCCTGCCACGAAAATTTCTCCTTATTTTCTCACTTGCTTCTCTCCTGGGTGAGTTTCCATCTATTAAGTTTCTTGTCCTGCCCTCAGGTGCTTTGGAGAACTGGTTGACATTGATTTATTATCTCCCTCAAGGAAAGCAGGGTCTCCCTTTCAATCACTTCTCTCTCTCTTGCTCTCGACCTCTTGAGTTGTAACTTTAATTTTTAAAAAATCTGGTTTTGTACAAAGTTTCAGGTCTCCCACAAATCAACAGAAAACAATTTCATTTGTTTGCAGCCGCTGCTAATATTCTGTCTGTCAGGATTCCGGCAGTTGCCCGAATTAAATCATGAGCCTCGAGCCAAGCTTCAAAAACTTCAACGGATTTATTAGGAGAGAACATGTCAGCATGACGTATATGAAGCCGATTCTGAGACACGTAATTCACTATCACATATGACTCTGCTTTTCCCCCTCTGGCTGTATCATAATTCATATTCTCCAACAAAACACATTCATAGCTGAGAGTCATCAATCATGTTCTCCAATTAGGGATTTTCTCGGCAGAAATTCTGGAAGCTTAGTTACCATCTTTGCAAGATAAGAATGGAATGCACTTTGGTTTTAAACTACGGAACTGCTCCTTCAAATTTCTCCCCAATCCCATCCAGTTCATGGCAATTCTAAAATTGGCATAGAAATTTTTTAGGAGTTGACACTGTCCTTTCCCCACATCCTATCTTGGACACAGGGTCTACTCTGATGAGAAAGACACCTGGGAGGGCAACATTGGGGAAATCCAACATAAGAATGGAATATTTATAGCTGGGGATTGAACCGTGAAGTCCTTGATATTCTTAAAACTTGGTGCTCGGCACTGATGATGTTACCTAGTTGGGTATTGGATACCACTAAGGATCTCATATCTAGCATGCTGTTGGATATGGAGGCACGGAGAATTGCAAACCAGGGTCTAGGAGCTGCGACAATGTGTGTTATAAACCAGGAAAGGACACACACCTGTCCTTAAGCAAAAGAATTGCCAATTGATGTAAACATAATCATATTAGCCGAGCGGTTTAGGTATTGTTTTGTTCAATTTGGTCAACTTGATTTGTGTTGATCAATATGCCTCTTTCTTCCTTTTTACTCCCCTCCTGGGTTTATTTATTTATTTATGTTATCGTTCTTATGTGTTCTTCCATTTTTGCTTTTGTTGTTCTTTTAAAAAAACTTTTAACAACTGTAATTGGTCCAGAATAACTGGGAGTCAGGTGGCATATAATGATTATTACAGAGAATCCTTGATTTATGACCATGATTGGGACTGCAACATTTGTCACTAAGCAGCGTGGTCATTAAGTGAGCCATGCCCAATCTTACAATCTTTTTATGCTGCAGCCATTAATCCAGCTTCTCTGTTTGCTTGTTGCAAATGGTGATCATATACCGCAATCATTATTTGTATTAAGTTTGCTTACACACACACAAACACACAGTGGTACCTAGGTTATAGGAACTGGGCCTGGCTAGTCTCGTGAAGAGAAGGACCAGGGGAGACATGAGAGCAGTCTTCCAATATTTGAGGGGCTGCCCCAGAGAGAAGGAAGGGGTCAAGCTGTTTCCCAAGGCCCCTGAAGGCCAGAAAAGGAATAATGGATGGAAACTGAACAAGGAGAGATTTAACCTGGAAACAAGGAGAAACTTTCTGACCGTGAGATCAACCAACCCATGGAACAGAAGCTGCCCTCAGAAGTTGTTGGAGCTTCATCAATTGAGACTTTCAAGAAGAGACTGGACTGCCATTTGTCAGAAATGGTGTATGGTCTACCGCTTGGGTGTGGGGGGGTGGACGAGATGACCTACAAGGTCCCTTCCAACTCTGATGATCTGTTATCTATTAGGTAACGTAAAGTTTCCTCTTGCACATACATGCCAGTCATTTCCGGCTCTAGAGGGTGGTGCTCATCTCCGTTACAAAGTCAAAGAGCCAGCACTGTCTGAAGACGTCTCCGTGGTCATGTGGCCGGCATGACTAAATGCCAAAGGAGCATGGAATTCTGTGACCTTCCCACCAAAGTGGTCCCTATTTTTCTACTTGCATTTTTACATGCTTTCAAACTGCTAGATTGACAGAAGCTGGGACAAGGAACAGGAGCTCACTCCATTACACTGCGCTAGGGATTTGAACTGCCGAACTGCCAACCTTTCGGGTCGACAAGCTCAGCGTCTTAGCCACTGAGCCACTGTGTAACTCACTTAACAAAGGTTTCACTTAGCAACAGACATGTTGGGCTCAATCGTGGTTGTCACTTGAGGACCTGTAGAGAGTCACAAGGCCATCGGCACTGTTAAGTTCCAGTTTGCATGTCAAGTACCAAGCAAACAATGTGTCAACTCCTAAAGTATTTCCATGATCTGAGTTGCCGTCAGAAAGGAAGGGATGAACAGTGCGTCAGCTTGGAAATCAAAAGTGCATTCCATAGTTTTCAAAGATAGTACCTAGGTGACTGAAGTTTCTGCCGTGCAAAATTCTAACTGGAGAGCATGACTGATGACTCTTGGCTATGGAAGTGTCCCATTGGAGGATATGAATTATGATATACCTGGAGGGATAGGGGGAAAACCAGGGTCAAGGGCAGTGGTGGGATTCAAATTTGTTTACTACCAGTTCTGTGGGCGTGGCTTGGTGGGTGTGGCAGGGGAAAGATACTGTAAAATCTCCAGTCAGAGGTGGTATTTGCCGGTTCTCCATATTCAAAATTTCTGCTAGAACTGGTCACAAGCTGCTGAATACCACCTTTGCTCAAGGGTGACAATGAATGATGTGCCTCAGAGTCGGCTACCCCCAGGCAGCGCTGGACATGTTAACTCCCAATAAATCCTTTTTTAAGGTTTGGAAGTTTGGCTCGAGACTCATGATTTAAATGGGGGGAACTGCCAGAATCCTGACAGGAAGTACCGGGACAAACTTTTCATGTCAAAATGCGTTGAGTAATAAATTCGATGAATTTCAAAACAGTTGAGTACCAAGGTGCCACTGTGTATATAAGCAAATATGTATTAAACTCGTAATAAAAATACAGGTTGGTTGCCAAGCCACCAAATTTTGATCATCTGACTGCAAGGATATTATGATGGTCGTAATCTGAGGACTGTTTGCAAGTCACTTTCTTCCAGCCCTTTGGTAACTTCAAACAGTCACTAAAGAGTCTTGGGCTGCACATTTTTTAATAACCAGTTCTCTGGCTGGTTGGTCATGTGACTGGGTGGGCGATGTCACTCATCACACCCAGCCCTGCCTCCTGGCCACTCGCCTCACAGAGATAGGATTCAGCCGGTTGGGGCTAATCCCACCACTGCTTGGCCATGCCCATTTTCCGGCCTGTTTTTGAGCCGTTTTCCGGCTGGTTTGGGGGCCTTTTTTCGGCTGATTTTTTCCCCCCAAAACAGCCCAAAGTGGCCCCCAAAACAGGCAAGGGTGGGGCCAGCCGATGATTCGATTTGACGGTTCTTTGAACCATGCTGAATCAGAACAAGGGGTTTGGGCAAATTGGTCCGAACTTGCAGCAACCCACCTCTGTCACTAAACAGAACTGCGCTCAGAACTACCTTCAGAAGGGAGCTTCATCCCTGGAAGCTTTCAAGAAGAGATTAGATTCCCATTTGTCAGAAATGGTGTAGGGTCTCCTGGTTGGACTAGATGACCTACAAGATCCCTTCCAACTCTGTTAATCTGTTAAATGAATGGTCAACTAGTCGAAAGACGAGCTGTGTGTAAGTATATAACTCCAGAGTGAATTCCCCTTCCCCATTCCTGCAGACACAAGACACAAACCAATCTCTCTTATTGAAATGTTTATTAAGATTGAACTGTAGAACAATGGATTGAGCACATGTAACTGTGAACTTTTGACTTTTTTTTATACATTCAGCCGCTTTTAACGATACATGGGAAAAAATATGTATATATATAAATATATATATACCAACAGATCAAAAGTGCAGAACGGTTAATCTGTTTGTCATGCAATGAAGTCCAGAAAAGAAAAAAACACCAACACCTCCCCCCCCCCCAAATATCTGTGCTGAAATTGTTACCATCCCAGGCATTAATTAGCCAGTTGCACTCAGCTGACGTCGTCTCATTTGTCCCTTTTTCCTAAGTCTCTGTGAAACGTTATGTGTTTAACACACACTTATAAACATTTGCTAAACTCAGCAAGAGCTAGTATAGTGCTCCAACTTAATAAGTTGATAAAAAAGAAGTTTCTTACGGCCAGTTCACAATGGAACTAATTATAGATATCTCTATATACTTATATTTATTTATTTTTCATTGAGATGCCTAGATGCAGCTTTTCAGTAGATGAGGCTTTTTTTTTTTTTGCAAAATAAACAAAAAACAAAAACAAAAAGAAATTCAGCTGGCCATTTAACTATGAGGGAAGTGGCAGGTGTGGGTTGCACCAGAAATTAAAGAAGAAGAAGAAGAAGAAGACCAAAAATGACCAACATTGGAAAAGTTACTTCATTATCATCCGTGACATTGGGAGGCCAGGAAGGCAGGAGGAAATGACCCCACAGGTTGACATCCCTCTATTAAGGGATGACCCCTTGACCTCTGGAAAAGCTGGACATCTCAGCCCCTTTCCTGATTCTGAAGAAGCAAGATCACAGCTCTTGAGAATTTGCCTCATCCCTTCGTGGTGTTTGGAGCAAACATGTTGCAGCTACGGAAAGGCGTCCAAAGTTGTGTCTTTCGGCAACTTTGGAAGATGCTATAGAACCCGGGCCATTTTGTGATTACTTGGTGATCGAGGAATTATTCCAAGGAAGATATTGGGATTCAAATCATCCTAAATTTGTTCTCTCACAGGAGGTGAAATATTCAATGATCTCATGGAATTCAACTGTCTGGGGAAAAAACTCTTTATGATTCCAGAACCTTCTTCCTGTTTGCAGATTCTCCCACAATCTCCACCTGACCATCAAGAAGATTCTAGTAACTGATGAAGTTGCGAGTGAAACATGGAAATGGGTACTCTGGAGTTCCCCCCCCCAATGCCCCCTTTTTTTTTTAAAAAAAAAAAATCAAGATAGTTTTAAAAACCTCCATCTTTTCTTGCAGAAATCACTGCTCTGGGGCTCAATACACTAGGAGACAACCGAAACAATTTGGGATTTCATTTTATCTCTCTCTTCCTTTCTGCAATGCAAGTTGCCCAATTTTCAAACTTTTGTGCAACTTTGGATGCCCCTAACTTTTATTTGGCTTATGAGCAAGAAACCAAGGCGGCTCCTGTAAATGAAGGACAACTGCAAGACACTTCCAATCTTCCCTGGTTCCTTCCCACGGACTGGCTGGACTTCAAAGGAGAGTGTGGAAGAAGCCACAAACTAAATGGAGCATGGCCTGCCGCTTGTCAGCAGGGCATGGAAAAGTTGTACTTTGGCAAACGCAGGGTAAGGGAAGGAGCAGCGGGTTCATACGATTTAAAGGAACAAAGAGGGATCAAAAGTGAATTGATCAAAAAGGAAAAGAGCTAGGTAAACTTTCTAACTGAGCTGTGATCAAATTGGATCTAGGTCAGGGGTCTCCAACCTTGGCAACTTTAAGACTTGTGGACTTCAACTCTTCAACTCCCAGAGTTCGTCAGCCCGCTTAAGTCTTAAAGTTGCCAAGGTTGGAGACTCTTGATCCAGAAAGTCATCACCAGAAGTTTCTACCCAGGAGCATCTGGTTTTCTTAAAATCCTTGAAGGGCCCAGCCTGGTTCTCATTTGCTACCAGGAGTTGAAGGCCTTGAATCTGTTCCCACCAAAATCCAATCAGCTAATCCTGCATAATACAGTTCAGCTCCACCTGAACTTGCTTTTGCATCTCTGCCAGAGATCTTTCCCAAAAAAACATTTAAAAATCAAAGGTCCTCTGAAGTTCTCTCTCCAGGAGTTTTAGCATGGAGAAAGATCACCACGATGGACCGGAGATCTTGTTCAGAGGTTCTCCACTGTCAAGGAATAATCTAAATTAAATGGCCCAGCAGAATCAAATTCTTTCTCAAGGAATTTGCTCAACCTCCGTTGTCTTTTGGAGTGAAGGAGCTCCCTTCGTTGACAAACCTCCAACCGGGTCTGGATGAGGGAACAAGTTCTTGAATCATTATAGAATATTTTAACAGCTGGTTGGATAAAAGTCTTCATAACCAAATAAAGAGTCCATTTCCAAAAAATTAATGAAAAGAGGTTATTGCTTTTTTCCTATCTCTTAATTCACCCTAAATGAAGAAAACTTGTTATGTCAGATAGAAAATAAATATTGGTAATTCCTAAAGTAAATCTGGTCAGCAGCTAAGTAGGACTCCGCAGAGCCAGCTGAATTTGATAGACAAGATAAGATACATCACATTCAAGGAAGAATTTGGCTTTTGATTGAGCCACTTGAAGGGATGAGGATTTTTCAATGTGCGCCATTTATGTCCTGCCCCAAAACATGGAAATAGAAGTATGAACTAGGACGCGGTGAATTTTGTGTTCATCCCAAGGCCCAAGCCAATATATACTGCCAGGGTTGCTTTTTGCTATTCTAAAAACTCTTAAATTACGCTTCAGTTTATAGTCCAGCATGGTTTGGGAATCTCTAAGTAAAGGAGAAAGACACAAATCATGTCCTGAGTTTTAATGACACGGGATTAAATCACTTTCAGTTATAAAAAGCAAAGTGTGTGTTCCATTGTCTTCCAGATAGACCAGAGGTCTCCAAACTTAGCAACTTTAAGACTTGTGGACTTCAAGTTGAAGTCCACAAGTTTTAAAGTGAACAAGTTTGGGGACCCCTGAGATAGACAAATAGACCTACAAATCTAAAGTTCAGGTCTAAATCCCATTTAATTTAATAGCAATTTAATGATAGCCTGCACATCTCTTTTCAGACATCAGGGTAGCCACGTTTGAAAGCATTTCAATGTTCTTAAGATAAAGCTCCAGAGATGAAGGAGAACAATTCTGCCAGGAAGTCTAAACATGAGGAACGTTGAGAAGATTGGACTTTCAAGTTAAGAGGGCCTTCTTTATCAGAACTGGGCAGAAAACTACCTTGGGTTTGTCAGTGTGGTTTAACCCAATGGCTCAGAAGAACAAGGACTAAAGAATAGCCCAACATCTAAGAGGCCTTCCTCTTTTCCCATCCCAGAACCAAGGAGGATGTCATTGAACGATGGGTGAAAACTTCTCAATTAGCCAGGAAGGAACAAGCACACTCTCTGATGTTTGGAGTCACTATGGCTTAAAGCAGGGGTCTCCAACCTTGGCCACTTTAAGACTTGTGGGCTTCAAGTCCCAGAATTCCCAGCCAGCATGTCCAAGTTTGGAGACCCCCTGCCTTAAAGGAAGTTAATTTTGGGGGAAAACCACCACATCGTTGCTTGTTTGATTTTGATAAACAAAACAAAACAAGATGGCCGTTATCTGATCAAAGCCCCTCCCCTTTTCAGAGGTGCAAGGCATGTGCAGGAGGAAAGGGGGCGTGGCATCAATCATACAATCGTGGCCACCATCTTGAATGCTTTGTGTTTCTCTGCCAAGCAGAATGTCAATCTCTTTTATTTTTGTTCATTGATGGAACGGAATGAAAGTGAGCTTTTCCAGGAAGGGAACAACAAACAACTCAAAAAAGTAAAATTCAACCGAAGAGAGAAAAGAGAGGGTTACTTTTTTTTTGGCTTTTTTTAACTCCCAAGGAGAGAAAATTAGCACGGCAATCTCACTTCATGTGATTCATCGAGACTCCTGTTCAGCAGGGCCCTTCTAAAAAGGCCAAGGGCCGTAATTAAAATGGCTGATTTAAAAGGGAATGAACAACTATTCTGAAGGGGGGCGGGGTGGAGAACACCCCCCCCCATGGTAAATTAAAACACTGCTGGGTGGTGGGAGTAGTGGAGTGCATGTGTTAGGTGTAGCAAAGTCTCCAAGTGCAACAGAAGGAGAACACGCTTAGCTAAAAACAACCATGTAAAATCTGTTTGCCAACTTCGACAGCCTTCAGGTCTCCCTCTTTTTAAAAATAATGTTCCAAATGACATATTTTGGAGTGGGCTGGGGTGGGCAATGAAGGAGGAGAAACAAAATATTCCTTCGATCCTTTAAAAATAGTTCTATGAAACTCTGGTAGAAAACGAGCTTCTATGAAATTTCCTATAAAGAGGAGAGGTAAAATGACTGCTGAAAAGCACAAGACAGGACTGGCCGAAGACTGAAGATAAAATCAGGGTTGTCCTAAGGCCGTGGTCGACCAAGTCAAAAGATGGGGAACTTTTATGGTGGGGATCCAAAATCCACCCATCTTTGATTGACTCCCTCCTCTGAGCTCTTCAAATCCCCAGCTGAAGGACGACCGCGGCAGTTGTGTAAAACGTGACATCTTCTTTTGAAACAGATCGACAGTTCAAGTAAGAGATCAAAAACAGCTTCTTTGAATTAGATATATAGAAAGGTAAATACTTGCTTCTTAACCGCTGGGCTCGCTGACATGCGTTTTACAGAGATGTTACCGGAAGGAGCAGCAAGGGAAAAAAAAAAAAAGAACACCAAGAGGGCCTCCCAAATTTGCAACACCCCACGAGGAAATCTGCCTCGGAAACCGTCTATGGGAGGAGAACTTTCTAGAAGAGTGAAAAACCTAAGAGATTACATGTGGTATGGAATCAAGTCGGGCCCTATTAGGGGTTCCCTTGGAATTTGTCCCAAATGATGTCAAAAATGATTTTTTTGAGGTGCGAGACCAGCTGAATTTCTGCCTTCCTCCAGCAGCAGAATTTCGGCACCTCCAAAGGACACTGTTGGAGCAGGCGGGCCTTACGCACGAAAGCTGCTCAAATCAACATCCGACCCAAAGAAACAAGAAAGGCGGGTAGGAATTTTCGACTGAGGAACAAACGGAAGAAGAATTTCTTTGAGACTCCAGCAACATCTCACCATCCCGCTCAAAGCTGAGGAAAAAACTGCAGCATTTTGAAAAAAAAAAGCTGCGTTCTCGAAGACCTGAAAGCTTTTTTTTTTTTTTAATTAAAACATTAAAAAGCAAGCAAGGAAAAACAAACAAACAAACCAACGAACATGTAGGCAGACGAATATTCGTTACTCTGCAAACCTCAGAGGTAGGCCTTTGGTTTTTGCTTGTTCATGTTGAGAGAACCTCCTTGTTCGCCACCGTTTCCAGCCTGGAAGTTTCAGGAAAAAGTGCAATCAACAACCCTTCCCCGTCCCACCTCCCCCAAAAAGCCTTCCCCCCAAAAAAAACAAAACCCAAGGGAATCCATACTTGAAGAGACTGACAATGGAGTTTCCCCAAGCAGCTCTGTCACAAAGGAGATCATTTAAGGACATTTAAATGCCACTAAGCTGGGAAAAAGAAAAATCGAAAAATTCAAATTGACCCAGTTTGTGGGTATCAATAGTCACTGCCTTTCCCCTTCCTCCCTTGGTTCTTTTTCACACTATCCCAACTGGCTGAAATTCTCTTTCCTTCCACCAAAACAGCTTCTATGGATCCAGGTTGCCTGGGGTCCTAAGTGAAAAAAATGACCCCATCAGCCTGAGGGTTTTGTTTTTATTTAAAAATAAATAAATGAACACGCGTTCCCACTGTTCACTCTGCTGCAATAATTTCGCATAAAATTGGGGGCAAAAATAGCAGTGACTCCCAAAATAATGAGTTCCAGGCCAAAGTTCAAGAGAGGAAGGGGGGGGGGAGGGAACACCCCCCCCCAACCAAGGAAAGCTGTCGATTTTAATATTGCATCAATTCTACAAATGCACACATTTCAACCAGCTGCAATTGATTGTCTTAAGAAAAACCACACGGCCTGATCAAAATAAAAGCTGTTTTTTTTCCTGGGCAGGGGGAGGAAAACGGCTTAATTTAAATCCCAAACTGTCCAATTGTCAAAAAAATAAAAAATAAAAAATAATGAAATGTCCAAATGAATAATTGGCACGGGGAAGAAAAAAAAAAAGAGAGAGAGAGAAAGGAACGTCATGACTTTTAAAAACCAAAAAAGCAGAAGGATGTTTTCCTGCTTGTTGATTAAAAAAAACATCTCGGAAATCCGAAAAGCGTTTCTCTTCATTAAAAACACCTCTAAGAAACAGAGATATTTTTTTTCCTGGATGGTAGAGAAAGCAGTCAGCACGAAAATTCTTCGAGGTCCGCAATTGCGCAAAAGGACCTTTCTCCCCCGTAAAATCCCCTGCTGCAAATTAAAACAGCGGGAAGCTGCCCTGCTAAAAATTCAAAATTTTGCTTTGAAGGACGTTCTGGGTTTTGCATCTGGATTGCTCGGAATGTGTGTGAGAGGCCGGGACGCCTTCACACCGCTGACTCGTTTTCCACCTCTGGCGCAGCTGGATCTTTTCCGCGGCTGAGTTTGATCACCGTCAGTTTCTCCTCGCTCCCATCGCTGTTTTTGGCTGCGGCAGGCGGGGCCAACTCCTTTTGCTCTTCCTTCAAACTCTCCCCAACATCTGGGTAGATCACCAAGAAGGTGGCCGTCAAGAAGCCCAGGAAAGAGCCCACGGATGCCACGACTGGGATGACCCGGACAGTGCTCACGGCATCCACCACACTTCCCAGGGCAGAAGCTACCAGGATCTGGGAGATGTAGACCTGGCATGACAAGATGGCACAATCGATGCCAAAACCTCGCTTGGAGTTGCCAGGGCTGTGATGGATGTACTGCGAAAAAAAAAGAGCACAAAAACAAAACAAAAAGACAAGTCAAGGTGAAGGAGTTTGCAGTGGTGGTGCAGAGGTGGAAATGCAGTACTGAAGGCTACTTCTGCTGACTGCCAGCTGCCAGCAGTTCGATCCTCACCAGGCTCGAGATTGATTCAGCCTTCCATCCTTCCAAGGTGGGTAATATGAGGACCCAGATTGGTGGGGGCAAGAGGCTGACTCAGTAAACTGTTTTTAGAGAGGGCTGGAAAGCACTGTGAAGCGGTATATAAGTCTAAGAAGGAATGAAGCGGTATAGTGCTAAGAAGGAAGGAAGGAAGGAGGGAGGAAGGAAGGAAGGAAGGAAGGAAGGGGGAAGGAGGAAGGAAGGAAGGAAGGAAGGAAGGAAGGAAGGGGAGAGGGAGGAGGGAAGGAAGGAAGGAAGGAAAATAACACCTGAAAGAATGGGAGGAAGGAAGGAAGGAAGGAAGGAAGGAAGGAAGGAAGGAAGGAAGGAAGGAAGGAAGGAAGGAAGGAAGGAAGGAAGGAAGGAAAATAACACCTGAAAGAATGGGAGGAAGGAAGGAAGGGGAGAGGGAGGGAGGGAGGAAGGAAGGAAGGAAGGGGGAAGGAAGGAAGGAAAGAAGGAAGGAAGGAAGGGAAATAACACCTGAAAGAATGGGAGGAAGGAAGGAAGGGGAGAGGGAGGGAGGGAGGGAGGGAGGGAGGAAGATAACACCTGAAAGAATGGGAGGAAGGAAAGAAGGAAGGAAGGAAGGAAGGGAAATAACACCTGAAAGAATGGGAGGAAGGAAGGAAGGGGAGAGGGAGGAAGGAAGGAAGGAAGGAAGGAAGGAAGGAAGGAAGGAAGGAAGGAAGGAAGGAAGGAAGGAAGGAAGGAAGGAAGGGGGAAGGAAGGAAGGAAGGAAGGAAGGAAGGAAGGGAGGGAGGGAGGAAGGGAGGGAAGGGAGGAAGGAAGGAAGGAAGGGAAATAACACCTAAAAGAATGGGAGGAACGAAGGAAAGAAGGGAGGGGAGAGGGAGAGCGAGAGGGAGGGAGGAAGGAAGGAAGGAAGGAAGGAAGGAAAGAAGGAAGGAAAGAAGGAAGGAAGGAAGGAAGGGAAATAACACTTGAAAGAATGGGAGGAAGGAAGGAAGGGGAGAGGGAGGGAGGGAGGGAGGAAGATAACTCCTGAAAGAATGGGAGGGAGGGAGGAAGGAAGGGAGGGAGGGAGGGAGGGAGGGAGGGAGGAAGGAAGGAAGGAAGGAAAATAACACCTGAAAGAATGGGAGGAAGGAAGGAAGGGGGAAGGAAGGAAGAAAGGAAGGAAGGGAGGGAGGGAGGGAGGGAGGGAGGGAGGGAGGGAAGGGAGGAAGGAAGGAAGGAAGGAAGGGAAATAACACCTGAAAGAATGGGAGGAAGGAAGGAAGGGGGAAGGAAGGAAGAAAGGCAGGAAGGAAGATAACACCTGAAAGAATGGGAGGAACGAAGGAAAGAAGGGAGGGGAGAGGGAGAGGGAGGGAGGAAGGGCCATGGTGTGATAGTGGTTAGAACACAGTATTGCAGGCTGACTCTGCTCACTACCAGGAGTTCGATTCTGACCGACTCAAGGTTGACTCAGCCTTCCATCCTTCCAAGGTCAGTCAAATGAGGACCCAGATTGTTGGGGGCAAGAGGCTGACTCTGTACACTGCTTAAAGAGAGGCTGTAAAAGCACTGTGAAGTGATATATAAATCTAAGGGCCATTGCTGTTGGTGCACAGGTAGTTCCTGACTTCTTCATTGCTTCTTCTGAAGAGCTGCCAGCATTTTTTAAAAATACAGGTATTCCTCAACTTGCCATAGTTCACTTAGTGACTGTTCAAAATTATAATGGCACTGAACAAATGTCACTTATGACCATTTCTCACCCTTACAATTGTTGCAGCATGCCCAAGGTCACGCAATCAATTTTCAGGCGTTTGACAACCGACTCATTAGTTAAGATGGGCGCCATTTCCCGGAGTCACATGATCCCCTTTTGTGACCTTCTGACAAGCAAGTCAAAGGGGATTTCACTCAATAACCCTGTCAGTAACTTAACAACTGCAGTGATTCACTTAACAACTGTGGCAAGGAAGATCATAATATGGGGCAAATCCCCCTTAATAAATGCCTCCCTTAACAAACATATATTTGGGGCTCCATTGTGCTCATAAGTCGAGGACTACCTGCATCTGAGCAATGTTTTGCAGATTCAAGTGTTATAAACCTAGCAATCGCTCCCAAAGGTGCTTGTTCAAAAGGCAACTGGACTGTTATTCTTCGAAGAGGTTTCGCTTCTCATCCAAGAAGCTTCCTCAGTTCCAGAAGCTTCATCCAAGAACTGATGAAGCTTCTTGGATGAGAAGCGAAACCTCTTCGTGAAAAAACAAAATCTAGTTGCCTTTTGACAAAGCACCTTCGGGACAACTATCACCTGGGTGACTGGAGAATCTCCACAGACATAAACCTAGCAATTGTTCTAAGGCTTGGTTCGTCTTAAAATGGTGAACTTTGGGGTAGGTGAATGCTCTAGTGCCATGATGGCGAACCTATGGCACGCCTGCTGGAAGTGGCACGCAGAGCCATCTCCGCCGGCACGCGAACTGTCGCCCTAGCGCAGGTCCACTGCACAGGCGCCCGCCGCCTACCTGATCGTTGGAAATGCCGCGCATGTGTGAGGGGCATACAGGAGATGCGCGTGCATGCACAGAGATGCACGTCCTGCATGTGGGGGGGGGTGTTGCATGAGCATGCTCAGAGATGTGTGCGGTGCGGTGGTCGTGCATGCATGTGCAGGGGTGTGGATGCCCCCGCATGCATTGCCTTATGGGTACTGGAATGCGTACGCCTGTGTGTATGTACACACTTTTGGCATGTGAGGATGGAAAGGTTAGCCATCACTGCTCTAGGAGACCCAGGCCATTTGGTGATTGTGCTGTTTAGAGGCTATGGTTTTCCCAGTGGCGATGTATGACTGTGAAAGTTGGACTGTAAGGAAGGCTGAGCGCCAAAGAATGGCGGCCTTCGAACTCTGGTGCTGGAGAAGACTCCTGTGAGTCCCTTGGACTGCAAGGCAATCCAACCGGTTAGTCCTAGGGGAGATCAACCCTTTAGAAGGTCAGATCCTGAAGATGAAACTCAAAAGACTTTGGCCACCTCATGAGAAGGAAGGACTCGCTGGAGAAGAGCCTAATGCTGTGAAAGATGGAGAGCAATAGAAGAAGGGGACAGCAGAGAATGAGGGGACTGGATGGAGTCACTGAAGCAGTCAGCATGAGCTTAAATGGACTCCAGGGGATGGTAGAGGACAGGAAGGCCATTGTCCATGGAGTCACGATGGGTCAGACACGACTTCATAACTAATAACAATAACAACACCGTTTAGCACAGGGGTGTCCCCAGTCCGTGCTGGCTAGGGAATTCTGGGAGTTGAAGTCCATAGGTCTTAAGGTTGCTAAGGTTGGGTGGCACATTTAGTGGCACATTATAGGAATCAAAAAATGGGTGGATTCAATGTCAGATTGTGCTGGTTGGATGAGTCCAGAGAGGACAGATACAAGAGAAGTTCTGTAGAAGGTCTTGGTCACCATCTCATACCAAGGTAAGGGAGAAGTTCTCCTTCCCTAATGATCTGCGTGCATCTGTATGGTTGGATAGTTGAGGGACCCATAACTCTATGAAGAAGTGTCCACAGTTCACCCTCCAACCTTTGACGGTAAGAGATGTTCCATTACTTTCACTGGGAAGCCCCTCAGTCAAATCAAGACACTCTCATCCCTGATCTAACTGGGGTTCTCCAATCCCAAAGGTGATGCGACCTTAAGACTTGGTGAACTTCAACACCCAGAATTCCAGCCAGAAGGCCACCTACCTGCTTGATGTCGTGGTACTGTCCCAGGAGTGCATAGGGGCAATAGGAGATGCTCATCGAAACGATTCCCATGGTGCTGATCATGATCATGGCGACGTAGACGTTGGGAAAAATGGCCATCACTGCTGTGCCGATGGAGAACCCCAGGGTGCCCAAGATGTAGATCACTCGTATGCTCAAGTCATAATTGTCCAAGTATTTCTGGAGTAAAGCTGGGAAACGATGGGCCCAAGTCACAGTTACACAACATTCTGAACTTCTACGGATGAGGGCAACAACCCACCCGTTCAACCTCTTCCACCTATGCCTACTGAGAAGATAGGATAGATGTGCATAAATTCTCCAAGCAACCTTGGCTGGCTGGGCAAGTCTGAGAGTTGAAGCCCATGGATCTTAAAAAGTTGCTCATTGGCTTAGAGAAAGGACGTCCCACTTTGGCAACTTAAGACCTGTGGACCTCAACCCCCCAAATTCCTCTGGTTTAGAGCAAGGAGGAATAATCCTTCCAGGTTTAAGAGTTGAGTTAACCTCAGAACTGTTGGAGAAAGCATCGTCCCCCAAAAGCATGACATGCCACACCAAGCATCAGGCAACAACCAAGTTGATGAATCTCATAGTCTTTTGACTAACTTAAGAATTACATGATTGGCTCATTGTGTCTTTTATTCCTTTGAGACATTTGAGAGGGCAATCCTCAGGCCAAAGCTTACAGCAGGCCTCTCCGACCATGGCAGCTTCAAAGCTTGTGGACTTCCACACTCAGAATTCCTGGCTGGCTGAGGAACTCTGGGAGCTGAAGTCCACAAGTCTTAAGGTTGCCAAGTTTGGAGACCTCTGGTTTATAGGATCCGTATGTAGTCTATAGCAGTGGCCCCCATCCATTTTTGTGCCACGGCCCGGTACCGGCATCACAAAATGATCCGCGGCCCGGTACTGGCATCAGCACACATGACAAGGCAAGGCGAGATGAGCGATCGGCCAGCCAGCCGTGCCCTGCTTCTCCCCACCACCTTCAACTCCTCCTTTGTACCTTCTTAATGCTTTTTTGTGCTTTCTTAATCTCCTCCACCATCAGGATGGCTCTTCGTTCGAAGCCGCGCCCCCCCCCCCTTCGATTAAACTAAGGCGCGAGGATTCCTTCAGGACCCAAATGCCGCTTTCCAACTGGAAAAGCTCACCCGGAAGCACTTTCTCATCGAAACAAGATGGCGGCGCCCAGCAAACTGGCGGCCCAGTAGAAAATGATCCACGGACCAGTACAGGTCTGGGGCCCGGTGGTTGGGGACCCCTGGTCTATAGGATATACCTTGGGCCAAGCATCTTTCTCCAGTCTTGTGCCCAGATATACAGCTATTGCAACTCTCAACCAAAACAATTTGAGGGCAGCAATATGGAAGCAAATGGTTAAGGAAGGAGCTTTAGCTCTGAAGGAGAGGACGTATTTAACATGCTGAATGTCCCAAACTAACTGAGGTCTTCTCTGGGAGATTCACTGTCTTTCCCATTCCAACATGGAGATGTTATCCTTCAACATGTTCTAGTTCACCATCAAAGCTGACACCAGCCGGAGCAGAGAACAACTCAAAGGAGTAGTGGTGGAAGATGTGGAGAGACCTGGCCCATGGAATTGCCAAGAGTTGGATATGACTGAATGGATAACATCATGATAGGTTGTGATGTAATAGGTTGTTATATAATGATATGTAATTCTCAAATACAGCTCATCTGCCTGGAATCCACACTGTATAATGGACATTAATACAACTGAACGAGTCCAGAGGTATTGCATGAGAAGACTACTTCACAGCTCGCAATAGAATACCTTATACTATCAGGCTTGAAATTTTAGGTTTAGACAACTTAGAACTACACTGCCTATGGTCTGATTTAAGCTTAGTACACAAAATTGTCTGCTATAACATCCTACCTGTCAACAACAACTTCAGCTTCAACTGCAATAACACATGGGCAAACAATAGATACAAACTCAAAGTAAATCGCTCCAAACTCGATTGCAGAAAATACGACTTCAGCAACAGAGTGCTCAATGCCTGGAACTCACTCCCTGACTCTGAAGTTACATCCTCAAACCCCAAAAACTTTAACCTCAAACTGTCTACCGTGGACCTTACTCCATTCCTAGGAGGTCTGTAAGGGGGCGTGCATAAGCGCACTAGCATACCTTCCGTCCCTGTCCTACTGTTCCCGCTTATTCATACTCATTTATTATGTATATACTTATACCTACTTATAATTATATGCTTACATGTTATGTTCATACTTATACTTGGTTTCTCATACATGCTTGGGAAACTAACTAACTAAACATTTTGATTTCAGTAAAACATATTCATTCATTTATTCATTTCATTCACTCATTCATTCCATTCATTCAAATTATATAGCTTCCCATCGCACGTATCTCACTCTGTACTGCTCACAATGAAACCAGGTTCTACTTCCTCTTCCCAATTATACAACTATTCACCCAGCTTTAACCCAGGACAGTAGCACACAGCCTCTCACCTGAACACACAGCAGCAGTAGCAGCATAGATGACCAAGCCCCAGCAACCCATCTGGACGCCAGCGCTGTAGTCCTGCAGTTCGGTCGAATTAGAAGGAGCCTGACAGGAAAGAAGAGGCTTTGACCGAAGGCAGAAGACTTGCAAGAAATGGTTGGCCACCGTCCCCACCAACTTTCCAGCTGCCCTTCTTTAAAACAGACTATTTGTTGAGCTCACTGAGGATTGAACTGTGGGGTCCTTGGTGTTCTCTGAGCTTGGAGGTTTTCTTGCAGATGTTTCATTACCCAACTAGGTGACATCATCAGTGCTAGAAGGGGGGGGTTTGGTGGAAGAGCAGGAGGAGGAGGACGAACAGGAGGAGAAGGAGAAGAAGGAGGAATGTGGGGTCCTAGATGCTCTCTGAGCTTGGAGGTTTTCTTGCAGATGTTTCATTACCCAACTAGGTAACATCATCAGTGTTAGGAGGGAATGAGGTGGGCAGAGAGGAGGAGAAAGAGGACTGTGAGGCCGTTGGTACTTTCTGTGCTTGTGCTTTTCTTGCAGACAGTTCATAACCTAACTGGTTAACATCATCAGTAATTATCAGCACTGAAGATGTTATCTAGTTTGGTGATGAAAGGTTTGCAAGAATACCACCAAGCTCAGAGCGCACTGAGGACCTCACCCTTCCACTTCCTCCTACGAGGCTATTTAGAACTTGCCCTTAATAGAAAGGTTCTCAGTTCAACTTACAGATATACAAAGGTGAAAATGGCCTATCAAATCTGCTTTGTGGTTACATCCCAAGCTGGAGGGGAAAGATTACACTTTGAAATGCTTTCTCCCTGGTTGCCTAGAAGTTACTTTCCACTCATCACGGACAACTAGGCACAGGATGTTACACAAGGCTGAGTAACCTATGTGTAATGTTGAGTTGCCTTTACAAATTTCTATTGGGACTGAATCTCTTTGTGAGGAGGTACCCAACGTGAATGAGAGCAGAGAAGATTTCATTAATGGGATCTGTGTGTATGTGTGTGTGTGTGTGTGTGTGTGTGTGAATGTGTGGCTGAGTGTGTGCGGTTGTGCCAACATTCCTCCTCTGCTCATCGGCCCCCGGCGACACTAGTGCTGTTCTCACCTTGGGATCACCATGGAAGATGACCTGCCCCATGAAGTCAGTGTAGAAGACAGCTTCAGCAATGATGGAAAACCAGGTCAAGAGGTGACAAACGCAAAGCCGCAGGAGCTCTTTGGGCATCTTCAGCATGGACAACCACAAGAGTCTCACGGTGGTCTCCGTTTCGCCTTCTTCGCTTTCTGTGTCTCCGCTGGAATTGGTGGCGCCGCTCGGGTTCCGGTGCCTGTACCTCTGCCGCTGCCTCTTCTGCATGTCGTAGATGTCATTCATGCTCCGAGAGGACTTGATCAAAACTACCGCGTTGGCCCGCCGGAAGCGGTAGTGGTGGGACCCGATCTTCCCATAGTAGGAGAAGGTGTTCGAAGGCTGGCGGTAGAACATGTGTCTCCGCCGGCGCATGGAACTCGAGGTGCACGATTGCTTCATGCCCACCCGGATGTGCCCATTCAGGAGATCTTTTGGTAGGGAGCCGTTCCCGTTGGGGACTTTGGCCTCGTTCAAGTGGTTCTCAAGTAACACTTCGTCCTCCTTCTCGTTCTCCCTGAGGAAAGCGGACAAGCGGTTGAATTTGGATTTCATGAGTTCTTGGCTGGTGCTGCGCGGTGTCGCCGGGGAGGACGAATCCTGGAAAATGGAAGGCTCGATCTCATGAAGGAAAAGCAGCTCTGATTCCATATCGAGGGTGGCGTCCGGCATGTGCAGGACCGAATCGCTCTTACTCCTGACAATGTCCACCTCCAGGAACTCCAGGTTGAGGTCTTGTTCGGACTGGACCTCGTCTGGGAAGAGGGAGTTCCCGTAAGGCTCCTCCTCGTTGATAATGTTGAGCCGGTTGAAGGGAGGGAGACTGCCGCTCATCTTGACACTTGAGAGGGTCTCGGCTTCATCGTCGATCCGGTCCTGTTGAGGGTTGTATTGCTCTTCTTCGATGCTGCATAGGTGGAGGACAACGGAAACAGAGAAGATAATGGCGGCAAAGAAGAAGAGGACTTGCTCCTGGGATTTGAAGAGGCTGCCTAAGATGGTCTGCATCCAGTTGAGGCCGCCCAGCATGTAGCCAATGGCTCCTCCCAGGCCTACGGACAAAGAGAAGATCAAAGGTACAAAATGGCCGCTCTGTGGAAAGATGGGAAGAACCGCACAGGTGGGAACAAGCTCCTCCCTCAAAGAGTTACGGATTGTGGGGGAAAAGAAGAAAAAAATTCACTGAGGAACATCAAAGGATTTTCACCTGGACTTTCCTTGTGTCCAGAGTTGTGGATCTGAACATTGTACGCAATACCGTATTTTTCGCACGATAAGATGCACTCTCTCCCCCACAACAAAAGTGGATGGAAATGTCTGTGCATCTTATAAAGCGAATGTTGCCGAAGCCCCGCCCACCCACTGGCCCACCACCCTTTGGCCTCTGCCTCTGAGCAATTGGCCTCCTTGCAGTAAACAGCCTGGTCAGCTTCAACACAGCCTGATTTAGCACGAGCAGCTGATGAGCAGTTGGATGGCCACCCGGAATACCGCCCCATCAGCTGTTCTAGGCTGCGGGGATCACCAACACCCATCGGTGATGCCTATCACTGCCTCTGCGCGCCCGATTTTTGGCTTCTGCGCATCCCATTTTCGGCCTCCATGCGCCCCGTTTTTGGCCTCAGTGTGTCCTGTTTTCGGCCTATTCCAGGCGGTGGCGATCCCTGCTGCCTGGAACAGGCTGAAAAAGGGACGTGTGGAGGCCCAAAATGGGTGGTGGCGCGGAGTTGGCGATAGGCGGCGGTGATCAGTGGCAGCAATAGGTGGCGGCGATGCCCGCAATCTGGAAGAGCAGTATTCCAGGAGGCGGATCCAACCGTCAATCAGCTGCTCGTGCTAAATCAGGATGTGCTGAAGCAAATTGCTGGGAAGCAGAGGCAAAAAAATTTTTCTTGTTTTCCTCCCTAAAAGCTAGGTGCATCTTATACTTCAGAGCATCTTATACTCCAAAAAATACAGTAATAAAGGAGAATATTTGTAGCTCAGAGTGGAAACCAGGGGTCCTTAGCACTCTCTGAGCTTGGTTGTTTTCTTGCAGGCATTTCATGACCCAACTAGGTAACATTATCAGTGCTAGGAGGGAGTGGGGGTTGTGGACCGGAGGAGGAGGAGGACTGTGAGCTCCTTGGTGCTCTCTGAGCTTGGTTGTTTCCTTGCAGACGTTCTGCTACCAAACTAGGTAATATCATCAGCAGGCCACTGCTCAGAGAATACCAAGAATCCCTTACCGTGAGCATAACCAGGTAAATACCACCCTTCTCCCAATTAGGTGATGCTCAGAGAAGCTGTGTCTACTACCAGTACATCCAGGAGGCCCAACCAGCATGGAATTTGTAGTTCCTCTACTTGGGAAAAGCTGCAATGGGTTATTCATGCTATGGTCCATGGTTTAGTCCAGGGGTCTTGAAATCTGGACTTTCAACTCCCAGAATTCCCCAGCCAGCTGTAGTGACTGAGGAATGCTGGGAGCTGAAAGTCCACAAGTCTTAAAGTTGCCAAGTTGGAGACCCCTGCCCTGATTGAAGCATCTTTGGGTGGGTGGGTGCAACACAACAGCGATGCTTGTATAATTTGGAGTCACGTGCAGATGAAGTCTGGGAAGAAAAAGAAAATTCAAGATGGCTGGCTGAGGAATGCTGGGAGTTGAAGTCCACAAGCCTTAAAGTTGCCAAGTTTGGAGACCCCTGGTTTTACTTCCCTGATTTTTGGCAATGATCAGAAGGTCTTTCTTCTAACCCTCTCATAGCCGTAACCATATATTAGTTGGGAGAGGGACAGGATCTTCACCCCAGAGCCAACTGCAAACCTGCGGGGATTTGAGCCCTGACTTGGTTGCTGTTAGGCACACGTGCTTCAACTACACACCACCAATAAACATTTCTCCAGTTGCTTCAATCTTCGGCCTGTTGCCATCCAGCTGCAAGATTAGGCTGCAGCCTCTGGGGACTTCTCCACTAGTCTTAAAGCTTTTAAAAGAGAATGCAACCGATGGAGGCAATTTCTTTTAAGTGTGTTTGTAAAGTGTTGGGAACTTCTTCTCTCTTGCTAAGATTCTACTTTTAAGCATAAGAGTCCCAAGCAAGGAGGAGGATACTATTATTGTTGTTGTTGACTTAATCTTCAATTCGATTCATAGTCTGGGGACTGGTAAAAACTTCACAGTTTAAGGACCTCAGTGCTGTTGAGATAGCGTCTCAGTCAGGGGTGTCAAAACTCTTATTTCATTGAGGGCCACATCAGGGTTGTGTTTGACCTTGAGGAAGGCGGCGTGACCGGGACGGGATGGGTGTGGCCCTCTGCTACCGAAAACGGAGCTTGTGGGGGTACCGCACACATCTCCCCCCACCCACCAGCTCCATTTTCGCTGGCAGAGAGCTGCAGGTGGCTGTCCCAGCCGAAAACGGTGCCTGGGAGGGTCGTGAGCAGCTCTCACCAGCTCTGTTCTTCACTATTTCCCATGGTGGCCCAAGGGCCAGATCCTGCAGGCCAGTTTGATACAACTGGTCTAAGTGATATCGGAAGTTACGAGTAAGGTGGGGTGTTGTTGTTGTTGTTTTGGGGGGGGGGGGTAAAGTCAGGATATTCAGGTCTAATAAGTTCAAAATTTCCATGTAATCCAGGCAGCCCCAAGGGCTCCTATTGGTACAACCATTGATATCTTCCTCCGCAGTCGCCCAACTTCAATTTTTTGTCATTTTTATTATGATTGTGGTTATTGTATGGCACTGTGACATTAACCAGGAGAACACCACGCCATGCCACAGCAGAGTGATAGTTAGGCTGCCAAGTTACCAGCTGTGTTGTAGGAAACGTCTGCGTGCTTCCCAAGGTGCGCCACAAGGGGGCGTGCTGGCTTTGCACCAGCAAAAAAAGCAAGCGGCTCTTCCTGCCGCGTCATGCAGGCCTCCTTTCCCTTCTTGGAGCCACCTTGCCAATGGGTGCCGCGGCCAGGAAAGTTCAAAGCTGGCAGGAATCTTGCTGCCTAAACAGAGCACCAATTCATCTCCTCACTGAAGTGGTACCCAGCTATCTACTCGCATAGAACGGGCTTTCGAACTGCTAGGTGGACAGAAGCAGAGTTGAATGACAGGAACTCACCCCGCCACACTGTGCTAGACTCAAACCGCTGGAGCAGAGACCATCTCTAATGTCGTTAAGCCACTGAGCCACCGCGCCTCGTGGAGGAGGTGGTCAAAAAAATGCCAAGAGAAGGATCACCATTTTATTAAGTTGGGAAGATTTATTCAAGTCCAAGCTGGAATCTCACCGCTAGGCTGCACTCAAATAAATCCTACCGCTGTCTACAAAAATCGGTGAACATCCAGAACAGAAGGGGTATTCAGCAAGTTGATCAGTTCTGGAGAACTGGTAGTGGGAATTTTGAGTAGTTCGGAGAACCGGCAAATCCAACCTCTGACTGGCCCCGCCCCCATTTATTCTCTGCCTCCCAAGTCCCAGCTGATTGGCTGGGTCTTCTTTGGTTGCCCTGCACAGGACAATGGAGCTGGAAAGCAGGTTAGTGGGATGGGGAGGGAATGGGGATTTTGCAGTAACCTTACCCCAAGAGTGTGTGTGTGGGGGGGAATTTTACAGTGACCTTCCCCTGCTATGACCGCCAAGCCATGCCCATAGAACCAATAATAAAAAAAATTGAATCCTACCACTGATCTAGAGGCTGGGTTTAGGAGCAACACAGCTCCTTAGATTAGAGAGGGATAAAACACAGTCTTCAAGAACAGCCTGGAAAGCTGGCTACAAAACAGAAAATCTCAGCAGCATGTTATTTGTGTCCTCCTTTTTTAAAAAAATAAAATCAAATGGTATTATTAAAGTCTTAAAAATACCCAAGCGGCTTGATAGATCTATTTTATGGAAATCTTCAAATCGAGAAACAGTCAGAGAACAGAAGGGACTGGTCTGTCCGAATGAGTTTACAAGAGATGCCTTTAAAAGTTTTAAATAAAAATTTTAAAATAAACTTCAGAAGGAAGAAAGAAAAAAAAAAAAGAAAGAGAAAAAAGAGAAAGAAAGAACCAGCCATGAGAAACTCCTCAAGAACTTATTTTACATGACACTTTTCCCACCTTTTATTTACCAAAAATATATTTATACATGGGAAATATTAACTATTATTTCAGTATATTTGTTTATTAATTAAATTGATCATTTAATTATATGGTTGACCAACTCACACAGTCCCGAGAGGCAGGTGGAATACAACATTAGTGATTACATAGTTACTAAAATATATTACATTAAGCTAGAAAGAAGGAAAGGGAAAAAAAAAGCCCAAACTTATGCCTCCTGTCTTTGGCTTGGAATGATTTCAGAGGGAACCATATATTTCCCCCAGGTTTTCACCACAAAGACGTTAGCGATGTTATTCTAAGCGTATAAAACTGCAATGTTACAAGGGGTGTAACATAAGCATCGTACCGGCTGAAAAAGCATGGATATTGAGGGCCATATCCTGCTCTTCGCTGTCCACCACATCCAGCAAATAGGCGCGGATAGGCCCCTCAGTCGCGTCAGCGCAGAAGTCCAGCACCACCACGCCGAGCACGGTGAGGACAATGCCGATGGGCTGCTTGTCTGGGACATCTCCGATAGCAAGGCCTGGAGAAGAAGAGAAGGACTGTGGGTTGCTTTGCGTAAGACAAATTCCAGGAGGGGTAAAGACCTTTTTTTTGGGGGGGGGGAATCAGAGACAGGGAATGAAGGAAGGGAGGGAGAGAGGGAGGAAATGATAGAAGTGGAAAGGAAGGGGTGAGTGGATAAGAGAAAGGAAAGCAGGATGGAAGGAAAAGAAAAGAAAGGTAAAAAGGAAGGAGATTGGTGGATGGGTAGACGGAATGATGGATGGAGGAGGAAAGAAAGGAAAGAGGAAAGAAAGGAGGGCGGGTAAGAGGGAGGAAGAAAGGGAGGGAAGGAGGGAGGAAATGATAGAAGTGGAAAGGAAGGGGTGAGTGGATAAGAGAAAGGAAAGCAGGATGGAAGGAAAGAAAAGAAAGGTAAAAAGGAAGGAGATTGGTGGATGGGTAGACGGAATGATGGATGGAGGAGGAAAGAAAGGAAAGATGAAAGAAAGGAGGGCGGGTAAGAGGGAGGAAGAAAGGGAGGGAAGGAGGGAGGAAATGATAGAAGTGGAAAGGAAGGGGTGAGTGGGTAAGAGGAAGGAAAAAAGGATGGAAAAGAAAGGAAAAAAGGAAGGAAATTGGTGAACAGGTAGATGGAATGATGGATGGAGGAGGAAGAAAGGAAAGAGGAAAGAAAGGAATGTGTGGGTAAGAGGAAGGAAGGAAGGAAGGAAGGAAGGAAGGAAGGAAAGAAAAGGAAAAAAGGAAGGAGTCCAGTGGATAGGTAGACGGAATGATGGAGTTCATGGATGGATGGATGGATGACTGGGAAGAGGAAAGAAAGGAGTGTGTGGGTAAGAGGGAGGAAGGAAGGATGCTCAGATGGAAGAGAACCACTGTGGTTCCCTTTTAAATTCTCAGAGAAAATGGAGAAATTAGGAGCTCCAACACAAGGCAAAAACCCTCCAAGGAACGCCAGGTTGGTGGCACCGAAGGGGTGCAAGTCCTCTCGCTCCGAATGAAATATTGCCGTGGAACCGATTCTCAGGCTAAGTTCCTAAAGATAGTAAATTCCCAGCTTCAATTGTTTCCTCACAATGTTTTCTTTTCTTTTTCCTTTTTTTGTCGAGAGGGATAAGGGGGGGAAAAAAACCCAATCCTTTTCCATTTAGACATGCGATAAACAACTTTTAAGATCGCATTTATAATCTTTTTTGTCCTTCCATGCTTGGGGAGAACAGGGAAGAGGGGGGAAAACACACACACACACACACACCAAAATGATCTGGGGTTTTTTTTTTTTTGTAGTTTGGTTGTCTCTCTTTTTTCAAATAACGCTGGAAACAGGATGTCTTTGCCAGATATGCATTAAAAGGAAATCAGAAAACAACAGGAACCGTTTCCCTGTGAAAAAGCTCCCACAGGGTTCCCATGCCAGGACCTGCCTCATTCATCCCGGCTTGGAAGCTGATATATTGTGCTGCAACACAATTATATGAATGGGAAGATGTGCTTGTAAACACAACGTGCTTCTCCTTGAGGTAAACATGGCAGAATACACAAGGCTCAGGAAGGTTATCAGGTTTGGTTCAACGTGGGCAGCAGCTAAAGAGCTAGCTGGTTAGTTCGTTACAGAATAGAGCTGGAAGGGACCTTGGAGGTCTTCTAGTCCAACCCCCTGCTCAAGCAGGAGATCCTATACAGGTAGTCCTCGACTTACGACAGTTCCTTTCGTGGCCGTTTGGAGTTACAACAGCAATCAATGACTGAGGACCGTTTTTCGCAATTACAAATTGCAGCATCCCCATGCTCAAAATTTAGGTGCTGGCTCATACTTATGACCATTGCAGTGTCCCATGGTCTTGTCTTAATAACTGCATTGAATTGCTTAACAACCGTGGTCAAAAAGTGGTAAAAACAGCCCCGCATTAACAACCCTCCTTGCTTATAGCAAGGAAAAACCTGGACCCAATGACGATCGCGAGTTGAGTTCTATCTGCAGCCATTATCCTCTCATCATCAAACCAGTTCTTACATCATCACTGAGCACTCTGACTTACCCAAGAATAAAATAAGGAATGTGAGTTGTAAGTTTCTGTGATTTTTTTTTTCCTCTTTAGGAAAGATTTCTAGAGATAAATTCCTAAAGTATTCAGATTCCTAAACTATTTTAGGAATTTACATAAAATAGATTCCTAAATGCCTAAACTATTCAGATTCTTCAACTATTTTAGGAATTTATATAAAATAGATTCCTAATGATAAATTCCTAAAGTATTCAGATTCCTAAACTATTTTAGGAATTTACATAAAATAGATTCCTAAAAATAAATTCCTAAAGTATTCAGATTCTTAAACTATTTTAGGAATTTACATAAAATAGATTCCTAAAGATAAATTCCTAAAGTATTTAGATGCTTAAACTATTTTAGGAATTTATATAAAATAGATTCCTAGTGATAAATTCCTAAAGTATTCGGATTCCTAAACTATTTTAGGAATTTATATCAAATAGATTCCTAAAAATAAATTCCTAAAGTATTCAGATTCTTAAACTATTTTAGGAATTTACATAAAATAGATTCCTAAAGATAAATTCCTAAAGTATTTAGATGCTTAAACTATTTTAGGAATGTATATAAATAGATTCCTAGAGATAAATGCGTAAAGTAGTAATTAGTGCAGCTACTCCTTGACTTACAACAGTTCATTTAGTGACCATTCAAAGTTACAACGGCACTGAAAGAAATCACTTACGGCCATTTTTCACCCTTCTGACCATTGCAGCATCTCCATGGTCACATGATTTACATTCAAATACTTGACAAGGGGTCCACATTTACAATGGCTGCAGTTTCCTGGGGTCACGCAATCCCCTTTTGCGACCATCTAATGAGCAAAGTCAATGGGGAAGCCAGATTTGTTAAATGATGGTGTTACTAATTTAACAACTGCAGCGATTCACTTAAACAAAACTCACTTGGTATTTCTCATTTAGCAGCATATATTTTGGGCTCCATTGTGGTCGTAAGCCAAGGACTACCTTTAAGCCGATTCCAAATCCACCCAGCACATCTGGAGAGATCCAAATCCACCCAGCACATCTGGAGAGGTCCACTTTTGGGGGACAGATTAAAGTGCCTTCATCCCAGAGGTGGTTTTCAGCAGGTTCTGACCAGTTCTGGACAACCAGTAGCGAAAATTTTGAGTAGTTTGGAGAATTGGCAAATCCCACCTCTGACTGGCCCCACCCCCATCTAATCTCCGCCTCCCATTGAGTCCCAGGTGATTGGCTGGGTCCTTTTTGGTTGCCCTGCATAGGAGAATGGAGCTGGAAAGCAGGTTAGTGGGGTGGAGAAGGAATGGGGATTTTGCAATAGCCTTCCCCTGCCGTGTCCAACAAACCCACCCAAGAAGCCACACCATGCCCACCAAACCACGCCCACAGAACCGGTAGTAAATTTTTTTGAATCACACCACTGCTCCATCCCCTTCGCTTCCAGCCATCAAGGGAGGGTCTTCATTGCCCAAAAGGGGCTTACTCCGAAATCTGTAGGGCTTCACTTACCAATAACGGATCCGTTTAAGAAAAGGGCAACGCCAATGAGGACCCCAATGCAAAGGGCAAGAATGAACGGCCGTCGGCGTCCCCAGCTGAGGGTGCAGCGGTCACTGGCCGAACCAATTAAAGGGGTAAAAATCAGGCCCAGGATTGGACTAAGGAACCAGGTGAGGCTGTAGTACTGTTCAGGAAGACCTAAAAAGAGAAACCGGGAAACATGGGTTAGTTCCGCAGGAAGGACTGGCGGGAGGAACCTGGGCTATTTCAATTGGACGAGAAGGGACCAGGAAATCATGGCCGCGTACGTGAAGGAAAGGGAGTCAGGAATGCTTTTGGGGTGTGTTTGTGTGTGTAAGGCTATGATGTAGGACCAGGGATGGGATTGCACCGGTTTGGACCGGTTTGGGCGAACCCCTTGCTCCGAACATCAGCTGTCTCTGAACTGATTCGCTGCGACGGGCATGTCAGCCTGCCCACTTGCCCCTCCTCTTTCCTGTCCTTTTACTTCCTTTGTTTACAGCATAGCTGATCCACGTGGCCAAGTGGTTTGCCACGCCTCAGCTGTTTTCTTCATAGAGACTGCTGTAGAAGGTAAGTATTAGAGCTGTTTGTAATGCGGAATGAAGCCTGCATTCGCGTGCAATCACCAAACCAGTTGTTATACCGGTGGAATCCCAGCTCTGTGTAGGACATCAAAAACACAATTCCTGACCAGCAAACTCTGGCTATATACATTCCCCCCCCCGCCTCCCCCCCAGTGTGTTTTGGAGCAATGGGTGTGCAGTTTGCAGAATTGGCAGCAGGAGGCAGCAAAACAGAGTCAGGCCTGGTTAGCATTTGGAACGGAGGCCACCAGGAGATTCCTTAGTTAAAAAAAAAAAATTGCTGAAAGAAACCACGGCAAATCTCCTGATTGGTGCCAAGAAAAAGAGCATAGTTACATTCTTGTAGGGATCAAGAACATGGCTAAGGGTTTTATGATGGCTTTCTCTAAAGTTTGCTTCATATGTCCGATTGGGTGTCTTGTGGATGGGGGGGGGTCCAACTACCACAATGTCATTGTTGGCCTAGGACAGTGATGGCAACCCTTTTGGTTGTGGTATGCCGAAAGTGTGCACGTGCCAGCACCCACAATGCAATGCGCCCCTCCTCCCACGCATGCATGTGCAACACCTCCACCCTGCCCTCTTACCTGAACTTCACATGCATGCGCCTCCCAGCTGATTTTTGGCCTGTTTGAGGCCCTCATGGAGGCCTCTGAGGCCTCCGGAGCCTGAAAAACGGGCCTTCCGGAAATACTCATTTTCAGCCTCCAGAGGGCCTTTGGAGCCCAGGGGCGGCTGTTTTTGCTCTCTCGGAGGCTCGAGGAAAACTTCTGCAGCCTCGGGAAGTCTGAAAACAGGCCCGTTTCGGCATTTCTGGTATTTCTGGAAGGCCCATTTTTCGGCCTTCTGAAGCTTGCAGAGGCTTCCCTCGAGCCTCTGAGAGGGCAAAAACAGCCTCAAATGGGCCAAAAATCAGCTGGGACATGCACGCATGTGCAGTACAGGTAAGTTTGGCTGGAGCTCACAGGCCCCGCACAAATGGCTCTGCATGCCACCTGTGGCATGCATGCCATAGGTTTGCCATCACGGGCCCAGGAGAATTCTGGGAAATGCCACCTAAACACATCTGGGCTCTTCTGCTTATTCCTCTGCCAATAAAACAAATGTTGCGAAACATGCATGACAAGAGGGTTCCCACTAAAGCTTTAAGCTTTTCAGACAAACAGCAAAGAAAATCAACTGCGAAATATCTCTGTGTTAGGACTGCTATTTGCTGGTTGCAAAGTTAACTCTTTTCTCCTTTGGAATTGCTAGAGGAAAAGCAGGGACAACGAAAACACTAAATGTATACATGCAGATATACATTTTAGACAGCAATGCTAACATTTAGCCAGTAGATGGTGCCAGCTGCAGAGTAACCATTCTAAAGCTTTTTAAAAGTCACAACACAGTCAACAACAGACCACTGCAGTTGAGAAGTCCCCATGAGCCATCAAACATCCTGAGTCGGTTTTGAAAATCCATAAAATGGAATGGAAAGGAATAGAACAGAATGCAGAACAGAATGCAGAATACATAGAATAGAATGCAGAACAGAATATAGAATAGAATAGAATGCAAACAGAATGCAGCATAGAATATAGAACAGAATGCAGAATAGAATAGAATGCAAACAGAATGCAGCATAGCATATAAAATACAAACAGAATGCAGCATAGAATATAGACTAGAATAGAATGCAAAGAATGCAGAATAGAATATAGAATAGAATAGAATGCAAACAGAATGCAGCATAGAATATAGAACAGAATGCAGAATAGGATAGAATGCAAACAGAATGCAGCATAGCATATAAAATACAAACAGAATGCAGCATAGAATATAGAATAGAATGCAAACAGAATGCAGCATAGAATATAGAACAGAATGCAGAATACATAGAATAGAATGCAGAACAGAATATAGAATAGAATAGAATGCAAACAGAATGCAGCATAGAATATAGAACAGAATGCAGAATAGAATAGAATGCAAACAGAATGCAGCATAGCATATAAAATACAAACAGAATGCAGCATAGAATATAGAATAGAATAGAATGCAAAGAATGCAGAATAGAATATAGAATAGAATAGAATGCAAACAGAATGCAGCATAGCATATAAAATACAAACAGAATGCAGAATAGAATATAGAATAGAATAGAATGCAAACAGAATGCAGCATAGAATACAGAACAGAATGCAGAATACATAGAATAGAATGCAGAACAGAATATAGAATAGAGTAGAATGCAAATAGAATAGAATGCAAACAGAATGCAGCATAGAATACAGAACAGAATGCAGAATACATAGAAGAGAATGCAGAACAGAATATAGAATAGAATAGAATGCAAACAGAATGCAGCATAGAATATAGAACAGAATGCAGAATAGAATAGAATGCAAACAGAATGCAGCATAGCATATAAAATACAAACAGAATGCAGCATAGAATATAGAATAGAATAGAATGCAAACAGAATGCAGCATAGCATATAAAATACAAACAGAATGCAGAATAGAATATAGAATAGAATAGAATGCAAACAGAATGCAGCATAGAATACAGAACAGAATGCAGAATACATAGAATAGAATGCAGAACAGAATATAGAATAGAGTAGAATGCAAATAGAATAGAATGCAAACAGAATGCAGCATAGAATACAGAACAGAATGCAGAATACATAGAAGAGAATGCAGAACAGAATATAGAATAGAATAGAATGCAAACAGAATGCAGCATAGAATATAGAACAGAATGCAGAATAGAATAGAATGCAAACAGAATGCAGCATAGCATATAAAATACAAACAGAATGCAGCATAGAATATAGACTAGAATAGAATGCAAAGAATGCAGAATAGAATATAGAATAGAATAGAATGCAAACAGAATGCAGCATAGCATATAAAATACAAACAGAATGCAGAATAGAATATAGAATAGCATAGAATGCAAACAGAATGCAGCATAGAATACAGAACAGAATGCAGAATACATAGAATAGAATGCAGAACAGAATATAGAATATAGAATGCAAATAGAATAGAATGCAAACAGAATGCAGCATAGAATACAGAACAGAATGCAGAATACATAGAATAGAATGCAGAACAGAATATAGAATAGAATAGAATGCAAACAGAATGCAGCATAGAATATAGAACAGAATGCAGAATAGAATAGAATGCAAACAGAATGCAGCATAGCATATAAAATACAAACAGAATGCAGCATAGAATATAGAATAGAATAGAATGCAAAGAATGCAGAATAGAATATAGAATAGAGTAGAATGCGAACAGAATGCAGCATAGCTTATAAAATACAAACAGAATGCAGAATAGAATATAGAATAGAATAGAATGCAAACAGAATGCAGCATAGAATACAGAACAGAATGCAGAATACATAGAATAGAATGCAGAACAGAATATAGAATAGAGTAGAATGCAAATAGAATAGAATGCAAACAGAATGCAGCATAGAATATAGAACAGAATGCAGAATAGGATAGAATGCAAACAGAATGCAGCATAGCATATAAAATACAAACAGAATGCAAATAGAATGCAGCATAGCATATAAAATACAAACAGAATGCAGAATAGAATATAGAATAGAATAGAATGCAAACAGAATGCAGCATAGAATACAGAACAGAATGCAGAATACATAGAATAGAATGCAGAACAGAATATAGAATAGAGTAGAATGCAAATAGAATAGAATGCAAACAGAATGCAGCATAGAATATAGAACAGAATGCAGAATAGGATAGAATGCAAACAGAATGCAGCATAGCATATAAAATACAAACAGAATGCAGCATAGAATATAGACTAGAATAGAATGCAAAGAATGCAGAATAGAATATAGAATAGAACAGAATGCAGAATAGAATAGAATGCAAACAGAATGCAGCATAGCATATAGAACAGAACAGAATACAAACAGAATGCAGAATATAGAACAGAATGCAGAATACATAGAATAGAATGCAGAACACAGTGCAGTATAAGTTGCAGTATTCCAGGTGTGGCCTTACTTGAGGATTACCTATGTTATACTTGGCAGAAGATGGAGCAACTCTTACCTGATGCCATTTGGGAAAACCAAAATTCCTCCAGAGTTTGCAGCCAAAGAACTTCATGCCTTCGATGAACTGGATTTCCCAAATCTAACTACAATATTTCAGTGGACAGATTTCTGGGCTTTCGTAGTGTGCAGACAATAATTTGGTCCTCAACACCAATAAGACCAAGGAGTTTATAGTGGACTATAGAAGGAACAGATCAGATATCCAGCCCTTGCATATCAGTGGACACCGAGGAGAGCAAGTGGCCAGTTTTAAGTTTCTGGGTGTTACCATAAAAGAGGACCTGACCTGGGGGGCTCACATTGCAGCACTGATCAAAAGAGCCCAACAGAGATTATACTACCTGAGACTTCTCAGGAAACAACAACGGAATGAAAAATTGCTGGTGACCTTCTATCGCTGCATCATAGAGAGTATCTTAACTTACTCCACCTGTGCCTGGTTTGCCAATTGCCCAGGGGCAGATAGGACAGCACTCCAGAGGGTTAACGTCTTTGCCCAGAGGATCACTGGTTGCCCTCTCCCCTCTTTGGAAGAGCTTTATAGCTCCCGCTGCCTTAAGAAAGTTCAAAACATTCTCAAAGATCCATCTCATCCTGGGCACCCTTTTTTTGAACTATTACCATCTGGCAGACGGTACAGGATAATTAAAAACAAGGACAAATCGGCTGAAAAACAGCTTCTATCCCAGGGCAGTAACTCTATTGAATTATACTGTATAGTGCAATATTAATGCAATATCAGGGGTTTTCAATTCAATTGTATAGAATGCAAAGAATGTGTGTTTGTGCTTTATTTTTATAAGTCATAATGTACACTGAAGAGGGCATTTAATTTCATTGTATGAGGTGCAATGCAAAGTAAAGTAATAATAATGGACTTCAAAGTCATCAGCCCAAGAATGTTCTGTCTTTCCTCTTGGCCCCTAGAAGGCCCTGCTAGGTTTATGGACTGGAAAATGGGAATTGCAGCCTGATATAGTGTGATTATGTGGTACAGGTATTCCTTGATTTACAACTATTTCGTTTAGTTACCGAGTCAAAGTTACCATTGTGGCTTAGGACTGTTTTTTACACTTCTGACTGCTGCAGCATCCTCATAGTCACGTGATCAAAGTTTGTCCACTTGGATAATACGCTGGCTCGTATATTTATGATGGCTAAAGGGTCCCGGGGTTACGTCATCCACTTTCATGACCCTTTTGGACAAGCCAAGTCCATGGGGAAGCCAGATTTGCTTAACAACCAGGCGACTTACTGAACAAATGTAGTGGTTCACTTAACAACTGTGGCAAGAAAGATTGTAAAAATGGGCCAAAACTCATTTCTTAACAACTGTCTCGCTTACCCGTGGAAAGTTTGGCTCAATTGTGGTCGTAAGTCGAGGACTACCTGCATTTGAGGGAAAACAGCTACCCACACATGTTTCATGAGCAAATGAAGTGCCTCCATTTTAAAATCCAACCATCAACACTATCACCACTGCTATTGTTGTATTGTATTGTAATTGAATTTGAATTCTTTATTGTCATTGTGTGTATATACACAGTATACATGCAACGAAATTCACACAACACCCAGAGACCAGACCTAACACACACACACATGACAATCCCCAAACACCTCCCCACCTACCAAAATTCCCTGCCCCCTAAAAACATACAAACATCCACACAACAGACTAAGTAATCCTGTCCAACAGCTCACTGATGGTGGTATTTAAGTTCACTGTTGAGTGCAATTATAGCTCTGGGATAAAAACTGTTCAGAAAAATGTGTGGTCCAAGTTTTAATTGTTCTGTATCTTCTGCCAGAAGGCCACAATTCACAAAGATTGTGAGCAGGATGGGAAGAGTCTCTGAGAATGTGGTAATTGTAATTGTAATTTTTAAGCAAATTTATATGGCCACCTAATTCACTCCTGGTGATTTCAGGCAGCTTACAAAAGTAAAACTCCAAATAAAAAACTCAACACACACACACACACACACACACACACACACACACACTGACAACAACAGGACTCCCAAGTTCTATTCTATTCTGTTCTGTTCTATTTCTATTCTAAGTTGAGTCAAGCTGATATCCCTTTAAAGCTTTAGAAGTTAAATGCTGTTCTCGGTCTAGTGCTATTGCCTTATCTGACGCAGAAAATCACACGGCGAGGGTCAAGTTATGCAAACTAAAAAGAACTTCTGAATTCCAGACTAGATTTTAAAAGAATGGGATTTCATGCCCCATTACCTTGAAGGAGGTATGCTCAGTCGGCTTGGAACTAGCCAAGCACAAAATCAAAACCCATTTGAAATGTTCTTTCGGGTCACAATAGGAATATAGTTTTGCCCGGAGAGCCAGAACGGCCATCAACGAAGCAACAGAAACCATACCTGCCATTTATGAATTTTAAAACCTTGGTCGAGTTTGTGTTTTGCTTGCTCAAAAGATACTTTTACACCATCTCAGAGGCTGATATCCAGGTTTTGCACGTTCTGTGGGTAACTCAGATACTCAGTAAATTAGAATTAGAATAACACAGCTGGAAGGGACCTTGGAGGTCTTCTAGTCCAAGCCCCCCTGCTTGGGCAGGACACCCCGTACCATTTCAGACAAATGGTTGTCCTATCTTTTCTTAAAAGCTTTCAGTGTTGGAGCATTCACAACTTCTGGAGGCAAGTTGTTCCACTGGTTAATTGTTCTAACTGTCAGGAAATTTCTCCTTAGTTCTTTCTTGGTTGCTTCTCTCCTTGATTAGTTTCCATCTATTGTTTCTTGTCCTGACCTTTTGGTGCTTTGGAGAATAGGTTAGAATAGAACAGAATAGAGTTGGAAGGGACCTTGGAGGTCTTCTAGTTCAGCCCCCTGCTCAAGCAGGAGAAGCTATACTATTTCAGACAAGTGGCTGTCCTCACTGTTAGGGAGTTTCTCTTTAATTCCAGGTTGCTTCTCTCCTTGATTAATTTCCAACTATTATTTCTTGTTCTTTGCTCAGGGGCTTTGGAGAAGAGCTTGACTCCCTCTTCTTTGGGGCAGCCCCTGAGATATTGGAAGACTGTTATCATGTCACCCCTTAGTCCTTCTTTTCATCAAACTAGATGTACCCAATTCCTTCATGCTTTTGCCTTCAGTCCCCTTCATTTTTTCTCTGCACTCTTTCCAGATCCTGGCTAAGCTCTACTACTTTGGACCCGAGTTCTTGATCTCTAATTAGGCTTGCAAAGATAAGGCGCAAAAGGAAGAACTTTCTCCACAATGTGATCGCCGCCGAGGTTGGCTCAGCTATGGGCAAAAAAAAGGCCAAAAGTGACCAACACCCTGTTTGGGGAGGGTGAACAAAGGGACCGTTACCTCACAACTTCAAGGCTGAATTGAGCCTTTAGGTCAGGGGTCTCCAACCTTGGCTCCTGGAAGCCTGGCGGACTTCAACTCCCAGAATTCCACAGCCAGCTTTGCTGGCTGTGGAACTCTGGGAGTTGAAGTCCGCCAGGCTTCCAGGAGCCAAGGTTGGAGACCCCTGCTTTAGGTTGTTGTGAAACTGTATGGGGAGAAGCTCTGGGAGTGGTTTTAATGGAAAGAAGGACTAAGGGTGACAGGACAGCAGTGTTTCAATATTTCAGGGGTTGCCACAAAGAAGAGAGAATCAAGATATTCTCCAAAGCACCTGAAGGCAGGACAAGAAACAATGGGTGGAAACTCATCAAGGAGAGAAGCAACCTAGAATTAAACAGAGATTTCCTGACCGTGAGGACAATTACTCAGTGGAAGGCTTTGCCTTTAGAAGATGTGAATGCTCCAACATTGGAGGTTTTAAAGAAGAGATTGGACAGCAGCCACTCTTCTGGAATGGTATACAGTCCCCTGTTTAAACGGGGTTGGACTAAAAGAGTTCTAAGATCCCTACCAGGGGTGACATGATAGCAGCCTTCCAATATTTGAAAGGCTGCCCCAAAGAAGAGGGAGTCAAGCTACTTTGCAAAGCACCTGAAGGCAAGACAAGAAGCAATGGATGGAAACTAACCAAGGAGAGAAGCAACCTGGAATTAAGGAGAAATTTGCTGACTGTGAGAACAATTAAACCAGTGGAATGACTTGTCTTCTCTAAATTGTGGGTGCCCCAACACTGGAAGTTTTTAAGAAGAGATTGGACAGCCATTTATCTGGAATGGTATGGAGTTTCCCGCTTGCGCAGGGGGTTGGACTGGAAGACCTCCAAGGTCCCTTCCAGCTCTATTCTGATTGATTGATTGATCTCTTCTTAAAGACTTCCAGTCACGGAGCACCCACAACTTCTGAAGACAAATGGATTAATTGTTCTCCCTGCCTCGAAAATTTCTCCTTATTTCTCAGTTGCTTCTCTCCTTGATTAGTTTCCATCTATTGTTTCTTGTCCTGACCTTTTGGTGCTTTGGAGAATTGGTTGACATTGATTTATTATCTCCCCCAAGCAAGGCAGGGATCCCCTTTCCATCACCTCTCTCTCTCTCTCTCTCTCTATACCTCTTGAATTGTTGGGGGTGCATGAAGAGGACGGAACAGATGAAAGGAAGTGCTAGAAAACAATCTGGGAAAAAAAACCCCAACAACAGGGCACCTCAAACGGCTCCTGATAAGCCGTGATCTGATTGTAAGTTAAGGAACAAAAAAACAAAAAGAAAAGAAAAGGCATGTTTTTTTTGCATAAAGCTTCGGGGGCCCCACACAAATCAACACAAAACAATTTCATTTGTTTGCAGCCTTGGCTGCCGCTGAGACCCTGGCGGAACGGCATTTCCCAGCCGGCTACAAACAAACAGGACATTATACAGTAAATAACTTTTATTTCTTCTCTCCCCCCTCCACCTCCAGACCAAAAAGAAAAAAAGAAAAGAAAAAGAAAGATAAAGAGGTTTGATGACTGGTCAACAATTGTGTGACCCAAAGAGTTTGCAGTTCACAGGAAGCCCATAGGACTCACTGACTGGTCACACGGCAGGCTCACAAGTTGTGGTATTTTAGGAGGAGGGGTGGGGTTTGAGAACTTCCATGCAGGCGAAAAGTCTAGTACAGCGGTGGCTAACCTTTTGGGGTTCCTGTGCCAGAAATTTATTTTATTTATTTATTTATCTATTTTATTTATTTATTTTTGTCAATTGCTTACAAGATAAGAAACAATAGGACAGGGACTGTAGACACGCTGGTGCGCTTATGCACGCTCCCTACAGGCCTCTTAAGAAAGGGGTGAGTCAATAGTAGGCAGTCTAAGGTTAAAGTTTTTGGGGTTTGGGGAAGAAACCACAGAGTCAGGTAGAGTACTCCAGACACTGACCACTCTGTTGTTGAAGCTGTATTTCCTGCAATCAAGTTTGGTGCGATTAATCTTGAGTTTGTATCTATTGTTTGCTCTTGTGTTGTTATGAAGCTGAAGTATTCATTGACAGGTAGGACATTGCAATGTATGATTTTATATACTATACTTAGATCAGACCGAAGGCAGCGTAATTCAAGGTTTTCTAGGTCTAGAATTTCAAGTCTGGTGGCATAAGGTATTCTGCAATGAGTAGAGGAGTGGAGAACTCGTCTTGTGAAATATTTCTGGACCTTCTACATAAAGTATGAAAAGAGTTGGTCCTAGAACACTGCCTTGGGGGACACCACTGTTGACAGGTACAGAATTTGATAGGACGCTCCCAATTTTGACCATTTGTTTTCTGTTTGACAGGAATGCTTCTATACAGTTATGCAGGTGTCCAGAGATACCGTAAGATTTTAGTTTTAGGAGTAGTTTGTCGTGTACCACTCAATCAAAGGCTTTACAGAAGTCTGTATAAATTGCGTGTATTGCTTTGCCCTGATCGAGTTATGTATTCCATATGTTTTTGCAGTGTAAGAGCTGCAGATTACAGGATAGTTTTTTCCTGAAACCAAATTGTTTATTAGAGAATAGGTTGTTTGTTTCTAAGCGGAGGATGTGTTTGTTTCTAAGTGGAGGATTGTGCTCGTGCTTGTACGTTCACCCTCACGTGCCAGCACCCAGATGGCAATGCACACTCCCCTACGCATGTGCACGCAATCCCCATCTCCCCGCTGCCCCCTTACCTGGACTGCACCTCACAGCTGATTTTCGGATGGTTTGAGGCCTTTTTCTGCCTCCCAGAGGCTTGAGGAAAGCTTCTGCAGGCTTTTCAGTCCGAAAATTAGGCCCGTTTCATCACTTCTGATATTTCCAGAAAAACAGGAAGTGATGAAACGGGCCTAGTTTTTGGCCTGAAAAGCCTGCAGAAGCCTTCCTCAAACCTCTGGGAATCAAAAAAGGCCTCAAACCAGCCAAAAATCAGCTGTGAGGTGCAGTCCACCCCTCCGCCAAGCAGGATACCCTACACCATTTCTGACAAATGACAGTCCAGTCTCTTCTTGAAAGCATCCAGTGATGAAGCTCTCACTTCAGAAGGCAACTTCTGTTCCATGGATTGATTGTTCTGTCAGAAAGTTTCTCCTTATTTCCAGGTTGAATCTCTCCTTGTTCAGTTTCCATCCATTGTTCCTTGCCTGGCCTTCAGCTGCTTTAGAAAATAGCTTGACCCCCTTCCTCCTCTCTGTGGCAGCCCCTCAAATATTGGAAGACTGCTATCCTGTCTCCCCTGATCCTTCTCTTCACTAGACTAGCCAGACCCAGTTCCTGCAACCCTTCATCATGTGTTTTAGTCTCCAGTCCCCGAATCATCCTGGTTGCTCTTCTCTGTACTTTTTCTAGAGTCTCCACATCTTTTTTATACTGTGGTGATGAAAACTGGATGCAGTCCTCTAGGTGTGGTCTTACTAAGGCTTTATAGAGTGGTATTAGTACTTCCCTTGATTTTGATTGTATCCCTCTGTTAAGGCAACTTAGGATATGCCAATTCTGCAATGCACACTTGGGATTCCCACAGCCTTCCTGTCTGAAAAGAAGCAAAGTATTGTGCTATTAATGTCCAGCTTTTGTGCAGTAAGGCAGCTCTGAGAAGCGTAGAAATCGGACTTCTTGTTGCCAAGTCTTGATTTATGTATCTGGACAGGTTCACAATCCTCCGGAGGCAGTCAGCTTTTTAATTCATGCCTTTGTTTCCATCCAAAATAGGTCAGGGCCGGCGATTGTAATGATGGGAAGTGCTGAAGGTGCTTTAATTATGGAAGTTCCTGACAGAGTTGTTTTTTTTTTTTTTTAAATGATTATTATTTTGTTGGGAGTTTTTTAACAAAGTTTGGGATGAATTTGATAAAATAAACCTGTAAATTCCAGGTGATTATTAACACAGGGAGACCTCAGTTGAATGTTGTGAGATACTGGGATATTAAAAAAAAAAAAAGCAGATATAGGGAATGTTTTTAGCGGGGGCGTGTCTCTCAAAATACTGTTTTGGATCCATTCAATTCTGAGCAAATTTATTTTTAGAATATTTACCGATTTCCAACCCCCCCCCCCTTAAAGCAAGCTAGATTTGGAGCAGGATTTCTTGCCAGTTTAAGCATTTGTGGTTTGTCAATTTCAACCTGATACTATTGCACTGTGATCCAGAGGTGGCATTCAGCAGGTTCTGACCAGTTCTGGAGAACCGGTAGTGGAAATTTTGAGTAGTTCAGAGAACTGGCAAATCCCACATCTGACTGGCCCCGCCCCCATCTCTTCTCTGCCTCCCATTGAGTCCCAGCTGATTGGCTGGGTCTCCTTGGGTTGCCCTGCACAGGAGAACGGAGCTGGAAAGCAGGTTAGTGGGGTGGGGAGGGAATGGGGATTTTGCATTAACCTTCCGCTAGGAGTGGGGAGGGAATGGGGATTTTATTTATTTATTCGATTTGTCAATCGCTTACAAGATAATAGGTACGAGTATAAACATGAGTAAGAATACAGGAAATCGGTACAAATAAAATAAATAATTTTGCAGTAACCTTCCCCCAGGAATGGGGATTTTACGGTATCCTTCCCCTGCCACGCCCAAACCATGCCCACCGAACCAGTAGTCAAGCCACACCCACCCACCAAGCCACACCCACCGAACCGGTAGTAAAAAAAAATGTGAATCTTACCACTGGTGTGATCCATAGTGGTTAGAGGTTTGGGCAGCACTGACTGTGTCTCCTAAGCCATGTTTTAAAAAAACCCAAGCCCAAACAAACAGGGACTTGCGATGAAATTGATACCCTTTGCGTGATCTCTGGAAACTTGGACATCTTGTTTTGGTAAATGAGGCAAGGGATACCTTAAATCATGTAAAATATCTTTTATTGTTTGTAAGCGAGCCAATCCCCTTTGTCCAATGGAGGGCACCTCAAAAAATTGTTGACCGGCTACAATTCTCTTGGTGGAGAGGACCATTCCAAAACAAGGACATTTTTCTTATATTCCTTGGATTTGATCTCTGTTGCCCCCATGCGAAGCTAAAATCCACAGTGTGAATTTTGAGCAATGGTTAAGGTCTTAAAAATGCATAATGCATAAAATACCTCTCCTCCTGCTTCAAAGAGGCCTGGCTATGGACTCTGACATGGTTGAAGCTTGTCGAGAACTTGAGGGCTGATTTCCTTGAGGGTGTGAGTGGCGTGGGAGATTAATAGGATATAGAATGGAACGGAATAGAATCAGAAGTGAATAGAATCAGAATAGAAATAGAAATAGAATAACAGAGTTGGAAGGGACCTTTTCTCATCCAATCCCCCGGCCTAGGCAGGAAACCCAACACCTTTCACAACCTCTAGAGACAAGTTGTTCCACTGAGTAATTGTTCTAATAGAGTAGAGTAGAGTAGAGCAGAATAGAGCTTCGAATAGAGAATAGAGTAGAGTAGGAGTAGAGTACAGTAAAAATAGAATAGACAATAGACAATAGAGTAGAGTAGAGTAGAGCAGAATAGAGCTTAGAATAGAGAATAGAGTAGAGTAGGAGTAGGTTGAGTAAAAATAGAATAGACAATAGACAATAGAGTAGAGTAGAGCAGAATAGAGCTTAGAATAGAGAATAGAGTAGAGTAGTAGAGTAAAAATAGAATAGACAATAGACAATAGAGTAGAGTAGAGTAGAGTAGAGTAGAGTAGAGCAGAATAGAGCTTAGAATAGAGAATAGAGTAGAGTAGGAGTAGAGTAGAGTAAAAATAGAATAGACAATAGACAATAGAGTAGAGTAGAGTAGAGCAGAATAGAGCTTAGAATAGAGAATAGAGTAGAGTAGGAGTAGAGTAGAGTAAAAATAGAACAGACAATAGACAATAGAGTAGAGTAGAGTAGAGCAGAATAGAGCTTAGAATAGAGAATAGAGTAGGAGTAGAGTAGAGTAAAAATAGAATAGACAATAGACAGTAGACAATAGAGTAGAGTAGAGCAGAATAGAGCTTAGAATAGAGAATAGAGTAGAGTAGGAGTAGAGTAGAATAAAAATAGAATAGACAATAGACAATAGAGTAGAGTAGACAGAATTGGAAGGGACCATAAGGCCTTCTGTCCAACCCAGGGGTGGGCTTCAAAAATTTTAGCTAGGAGTTGCTGGGTGGGCATGGCCATGTTGAGTTTTGAACCTGCCATGCAGCGTATGCAAACTTGAACCAATCCTAGGTGACTAGAGAAAGATTAACAAGGCTCTATCAGGAGCTTTTGCAGAGAACTGCAATAATGACTCACTCCTGGCCCTTAGCCAGACCCTCCCTGACCCTCTCCCAAATAAGGAAATGCATTGGTTTTTTTTCTTTCCCTTAAGCATTACATCACCACGTACCCTTGATATATCCAGCATTATTTAAGTCAGCACTCAATCCGTCACTCGGGCATGTCAGGGAGAACTAAAAATCCAATATTAAAGGTAGACCGATTAATCAGTTTTATTGTATAACAGCGGGTCTTGCGGGTGTTAAGAGTTAAAATAAGGTCATCCAGGAGGCAAGGGATAAATTCTTGAAATGAGACTTGATGCCAGGAAGAGGCCAAAAAAAATATATATATAACAGAGCATTGTACGGAATGAGCTGAAGCAAAGCAACGCAACGCGTCTGAAAGTCTTTTGAGCAGGCGTGATATATATGAAAGGGAATAAAAGCAGTGTAAAAGCAGTTTTTTTGCGGAAGAATCGCAGAGGACATAAAGGCGAAGTACCCGAGTTGCTAGTTGTGAGAAAGACACAGGCCCATGGCCACCTCGAACCACTCAAAAGCGCCTTTTCCACATCAAGGGGACAAGAAAAATGGCAGCCATAAAAAGTGACAAAAAGAGATTTGCAGGCATCCAGACCCTGCCAAACTTTGCAGGGCACCAAAATCACAAAAGAGCTGGTTGGCAAGGCCTGGCATAGAGTACAAACAAGGAGGCAGGGCTACAATTTTAAGCAGCCAAATTTGAGCTTATTCTCACACAGGGTCCAATGCTATGGTTTGGGAAACTTACTCCTTGGGGGCTCCCTGTGCTGTCCCACAGATTCCTTTATTTTTGAATATTTCAAGGTTTTCTAGTCAAGGGGTCCCCAACCACTAAGCCACAGCCCACTATCGGGGCTGTGGCCTGGTTGTAACTGGGCTGTAGGAGAGATAATAAGTGTGCCTGTGGGAAGGTCCACTTGTGTGAGTGGCAGGCAAGTGAGCCTGGGCTCACGTGCAAAGCTCCACACGTGTGGGTGGAGGCCGTTCGCAGTAACCTTCCCCTGGAGTGCGGAGGGAATGGGGATTTTCCCCTGCCACGCCCACCAAGCCACACCCACAGAACCGGTAGTAAATTTATTTAATCCCACCACTGAATGAGTCACTTAACCACTGTAGCAAGAAAGGTCATAAAATGGGGGCGAATCGCCCTTAGCAAACATCTCACAGAGCAAACATAATTTTTGGGCTCAATTGTGATTGTTAAGTCAAGGACTGCCTGTAAGAGAAAATAGAATTTAGAGTCATCAGCCCACGGTGTTGTTTACTTGTTTTGTTTTTAACAGAGAAGGAATGCATTTTTTAATATTTTGCCCTGGTGATGTTTTTAACGCTTGGAAAGACATCCAAGGTTTCTCGGTGTGTGGGTGGGCTTTTAAAGTCAACTAAACAAAATTACATCATGTTGTTTCCTTATAACTGTTTGGCGGGGAGTGTCAGAGCAGGAGTGCCTTTTAAAAACTGATAATCAGAAAACCAGTTGGCCCACTCTGCTGAAGTGATTTAAGGCTTAAAAAATAAATAAAGGCCAGCCGCTTGAAATACCTGCTTTTCTCACCCCGGAGAACACAAGAATTCTACCATGCCACTTCTGAATAACACGGACGATATATTTTCTTTGCAATTAGCTCAACCGTCACCTGCATGTGCCATGCATTCAAATGCCCACATAAAACTAGCCGATGATCTAATTGAGGCCTTTAATCAGCTTTCAGGCTAAGAAGAGTAAGAGAGGCTAGTTGGAAAGGAACCCAGAAGCATTTGGGAAGATTAACGGCTTCAGTTGCGTCAGAGTTGAGTCTTTGTCTCTTTCGCCAGCACCTGGACCTTTGTTGTCCACACCCAGATTGGAAATCTGACGGCTTTCCAAAATTCAGAAGGAAAATCGGATGGCTTCCCAAAATTCAGAAGGAAAATCAGATGGCTTCCCCAAATTCAGAATGGAAATCGGATGATTTTACAAAATTCAGAAAGGAAATCAGATGATTTTACAAGATTTAGAATGGAAATCAGATGCTTTTACAAAATTCAGAATGGAAATTAGATGATTTTATAACATTTAGAAATTTGATGCTTTTACAAAATTCAGAATGGAAATCTGATGATTTTACAACAATTAGTTGGGAAATCTGATGGTGTTACAAAATTCAGAATGGAAATCTGATGGTTTTACAAAAAGCAGCCAGCAGTGTGTGGCAGCAGCTCAAAAAGCTAATACAATCCTTGGTCGTATTAAACAGAGGCAGAGAATCAAAATCATGTGAAGTATTAGTACAGCTTTATAAAGCCTTAGTAAGGACCACACCTGGAATATTGCATCCAGTTTTGGTCACCACATTACAAAAAAGATGTCAACATTTTGGAAAATGTGCAGTGAAGTGAGATGATTAAATCCCTTGAGACTAAAACATATGAAGAACAGTTGCAGGATTTGAATTTGGCTAGTCTAGAGAAAAGGAGGATCAGGGGGCACATGATAGCAACATTCCAGTATTTGAGGGGCTGCCACAAAGAGGAGGGGGTCAGCTTATTTTCCAAAGCACCAGAGGGGGAACCTTATGCCATTTCAGACAAATGGTTGCCCAATTTCTTCTTAAAATTTTTTCCACTGATGGAGGAATATCCACAACTTCTGGAGGTGAGTCATTCCGCTGACAACTTGTTCTAACTGTCAGGAAATTTCTTTTAGTCGAGTTCTGGGTTAATTTCTCCTTAATTCTAGATTAATTTCTCCTCAATTCTAGGTTAGATCTACAACTAGAAGCCGGCTTTCTTCAAGGAGGACGAGTCTCATGAACTCTGGCAGTTTCATCGCCCCATTCCTGAAAATGACCTCCTTTTGAAGGTCTGGAACCAGCATGTCAGGGCAGGACACCAGCTTCAAGGGAACATCTTAGAGATTTCCAAGCTGAATAACTTCCCCGTGGAGTCTCTTCCCCAGGCTGAGCATTTCGCAAGCTAAGCTCCTTATTTGCTGACGTTTTGCAAACTTTGCCGCCTGCTGTTTACCTCCTTGGTGCTTTGACATGACTTCGCAAAAAGCAGCTGAAGTTTCCACACAGCCTATATCGTCTTATGTTTAGTCGAGGCAACTGGACAAAGAGACTCCAGAGATTTTGCTTTGAAGATGTTTCGCTTCTCGTCCAAGAAGCTTCTTCAATAAAAGGATGGTGCGGAATGGAAGGATTTATATTCCTTGCGGACAAAGCTAGTCATTGGCATCCTTTTTGAGGGACATCAAGGCTACTTGCAGGTTTATCTGTGGTAACAGTGGAAAGGGGTTTTATCCATACCCATTTGCACTACTCAGGTGACCCTTGGAGGTTTATCTGCGTCCTGAGGGTCACCTGAGTAGTGCAGGTGTGGATAAAACCCCTTTCCACTGTTACCACAGATAAACCTCCAAGTGGCCTCCATGACTCTAAAAAGATACAAATGACCAGCTGTCTAAAAGGAGTATCAATCCTTCCATTCCCTACTATCCAGTCAGAGCTGAAGAAGCTTCTTGGATGAAAAGGGAAACAACTTCAAAGAAAATCCAGAAACTCCAGTTGCCTCTTGAAGAAAAACCTTTGGGAGAACCATGACTGGGTGATGGAGGATCTCCACAGACCTACACCATCGGCTTTCCAATCCACCTTCAATTAGGAGATCAGTTTATGATAGGATTTTCAGGTGCATTGATCACTGGGGCTTCCAGCTCAGGCCAAATCCATTTTTTTTGAGCGTTAGCGTTAAATTCCCAAACTGCCCTGCATGAAGGTAACTGGGGAAGCTTTGTGCAGGTAGTCCTCGATCTACAACAGTTTGTTCAGTGACTGTTCAAAGTTACAACGGCCCTGAAAAATATGACTTATGACCATTTTTCACAGTTACCACCTTTGCAGCATCCCCATGACCACATGATCCCAATTCAGACGCTTGGCCACTGGTTCATACTTATGACTGCTGCAGTGTCCCAGGATCACGCGATCCCCTTTTGTGACCTTCCAACAAGCACAGTCCAGAGAGAAGCCCGATGCACTTAACGACCGGGTTACTAACAATCACTTTATCGATGGCAAGGATTCACTGAAGAACTGTTCAAGCAAGGAGGGTCATGAAATGGGGCAAACCCTCCACTGAACGAATGTCTCACATAACAACAGGAACTTTGGGCTCAATTGCGGTCACTCAGCCGAGGACTGCCTGCAGTTCCTTGCAGCCCACTTCCTTGACCCAGTTTAAATCAGAAACTTTGCCAAAGGCTTCTCACCCTTGTCTTAAAAGAGCTGGAACGGAGTAAGATCCTTATCTTAAGCGACGCTATGTGGGGTTGGTTAGGCAGGCAATGAGCTGAGGCCCATTTGGCAAAATGCTTTTATCTCCTATCCAGGCAGATAAAAACTAAAATACCATCTGCTGCAGAGCTAATTTAGATAACTGAGTAAGGTTTGGAATAAGACACGGGGCAGCCCTGAAGGATCAACTCTGTCTCCTCCCCCCCCCAAGCCCCCCCCCCAACAACCCAGGAAGTCCAGTTGTCTCTTGAAAAAGTACCTTTGGGATGGCGGAGAATCTCCATAGATTTTTAGTTATGTACTTTGGGATGAACACCCTTGGAATGGTGTGGGAGTAGGAATGGATTTCCAGAGGAAAACTGCAGACTACAGGAACCATTTAACAGATAATCAGAGTTGGAAAGGACCTTGTAGTCCTTTCCCCCTGCCCAATTGGGAGACCCAACACCATTTCTGACAAATGGCAGTCCAATCTCTTCTTGAAAGTCTCAAGTGATGAAGCTCCCACAACTTCTGAGGGCAAGGTATTCATTCCATTGGTTGATTGTTCTCACTGTCAGAAAGTTTCTCCTTATTTCCAGGTTAAATCTCTCCTTGTTCAGTTTCCATCCATTATTCCTTGTCTGGCCTACAGGAGCTTTAGAAAACAGCTTGACCCCCTTCTCTCCGTGGCAGCCCCTCAAATATTGGAACACTTCTATCCTGTCTCCCCTGGTCCTTTTCTCTTCCCTAGACTAGCCAGGCCCAGTTCCTGCAACTGTTTTTCATGTTTAGTTTCTAGTCCCCTAATCATCCTGGTTGTTCTTCTCTGCACTTTTTCTAGAGACTCAACATATTTGCACTACTCAGGTGACCCCGAGGACCTTGAGGACCAACCTCACTCCCTTCTAGCACTGATGATGTTTCCTAGTCAGGTAATGAAATGTCTGCCAAGCAAACCACCACGTTCAAGACAGCCACCATCTCCTATGGAGGCCCGGCACATTTTGACTTACCAATTTGTAACAATACCGGTGTCACCAAAGCTGTCTCCATCGCGTAGCAAAATTCCCTGCCAAACATGACGGCGCCGTGCATCACCCATAGCCGTACCGGGATACGGTCTATGGATCCTTCGCTAATTGTCTCTTCTTTGCTCTCACATTCTTTCTCCGGTTTCTGGAGCTGAACCCCCGGAAGTTCTTGGACTTGCATAGATTCTGAGTCAGCATTCTGGGGAGCCATTTTCATCACCATAAAAAATACAATATATATTTTTGTATATCTATATCTATATATCTATTATCTCTATATATAGATTTTAAAAAAAATTCTCCTTTTTTTTTTTTTTAAATCTCTATATAAATAATTCTGTCATCTCTTGCAATAAATTAGGGTGCCTTCCGCTGTTCCTCATGGCATCCCGTTCCTTGTGTGCAAGCAAATATTTGTAATTTCCCTCAGGAGAAAAACGGGGTTGGGGGGGGTTTGGCATCGAATCTTCACAAAGGCGTTTCCAACATTCGTAGAGGAACAACCAAACTTATTTGGTAGAAAGAAAGGATTTTTTTCCCAACATATGGCTTGGCGGCTTCCTTTTGTTGTTGTTGTTGTTGTTGTTGTGGGGTGGTTCTTTTTTTTTTTTTTTTGCTTACTGGGATTTAGAGTTAAAAATCCATAATTGCCATTCAGTTAATACCAGTTTCATAATGAGAAATGAAGAGGTGCTGAAGTCGTTCTGCTGGCTACACAAAGGTGAAGAAGAGATGCGAATCCCCATCGAGTGGCTGATAAATCTGGAATCAACATAAAAAAAAGAGAGAGAGAAAAAAAATCAAGTCACAGATTAACAGGCGTGTTAAGAGAACTGCCTCTCCTTTCATTCACTGAAAACAAGGCCTCCCTTCAGTCCCATGGACTCTCCTGGCCGCCTTGTGTGCGGCCCTTTGGAGCAGCTCTTTTAACGTATCTCATTTAATTTTTTATTTTTTATTGTCGTCTCCCCCCCCGCCCCCCCGGGGCAATCAAGAGAACCACTTTTGGTTTATTATTTCTAAAAAAATGTGTGCCCCTCTTTCAAAACAGTCTGGAGAAGAAAGAAAGAAAGAAAGAAAGAAAGAAAGAAAGAAAGAAAGAAAGAAAGAAAGAAAGAAAGAAAGAAAGAAAGAGAGGGAGGGAGGGAGGGAGGGAGGGAGGGAGGGAGGGAGGGAGGGAGGGAAGGAAGGAAGGAAGGAAGGAAAACAAGAAAGAAGGGAGGGAGGGAGGGAGGGAAGGAAGGAAAGAAAACAAAAAGAATGGGGGGGAGAAGGAGGAAGGGAAGGAAGAAAACAAAGAAAGAAAGGAGGGAAAGAAGGAAGGGGAAGGGAAGGAAGAAAGGAAGGAAAGGAGGCATGGAGGAGGAAGGAAAGGAGGAGGAAGGGAAGGAAGGAAAAAAAGAAAGAAGAGAGAGAGGGAAGGAGGAGGGAGAGAGGGAGGAAGGAGAGAAAGAAAGACCAGTGTTGAGATCTTTCTTTCTTTCTTTCTTTCTTTCTTTCTTTCTTTCTTTCTTTCTTTCTTTCTTTCTTTCTTTCTTTCTTTTTCTTTCCTTTCTTTCTCTCTCTCTCTTTCTCTATCTATCTTTCTATCATGCCTGCCTGCCTGCCTGCCTGCCTGCCTACCTACCTACCTACCTACCTACCTACCTACCTACCTACCTATCTATCTATCTATCTATTATCTATCTATCTATCTATCTATCTATCTATCTATCTATCTATCTATCCATCCATCCATCCATCTATCTATCTCTGTCTATCTCAGGGGTCTCCAAACTTGGCAACTTTAGGCCTTGAACTCTGGAAGTTGAAGTCCACAAGCCTTAAAGTTGCCAAGGTTGGAGTCCCCTGATCTATTTACACACAGACAGACAGACAGACATATCACTGCCCATTTTGAATCCACGGCGGAAAGAAGCAACTTGAGAGCGTTCACGAGGTTGATGCTACATGGAACAAAACCGTGGCCGAATCCGGATGTTCTGCTTCGGAGACCACGAAGCCCCCTCCCGGAAGGTAGCAAGGGATACACAGGTCGTGAAGAGGGACGTGTCACGTGCCCCCACCCAGAGGATGGGTGAAGAGCCCTGGAGAAATCTTTGGAAGCAGCTGCCAACAACATTGGCCCCGAAAGAACCCTGCTTTTCTTTTTTTTCACACGTCGAGAGCAACTGCTTTGCTGTATCGGCCGGTTTTACTCAGTGGCGCCTTTCAAAGGCTTCGTGGCCTCCAAGCAACTGGGGACGAGATCACGGGTCTCAACTGCTCTGCCTGTTCTGACCCAAACCTGGTTCCAAGGAAGCAAACGCGAGACAAAGGTAACAGCACAACCTTCTAATGTTTCTTTACGAATCCTGTTCCTTCACGGGTAAAGGCTGCTTCAAACCAATTCGCTCCGATAAGAAAGAGCCTGGCCAAGGTTTTGCAAGGCTGCCAAGAACACCAGATAAAGTTACTAAGCAATAATTCCAACACAAAGAGTCTCCAAACACCAACTCAGATATTCCTAACGTCCACCAGGCTCAAGTGTAAAACTTCTTTGCCTTCTGCAAAAAAAACCTGTAGTTTCTCAGCTGGCTTTTATCTCCTCAGGGAGGGGGAGGGGCCATTACCTTGCAGCCTTACTCCCGAGTCGCCCATGCTGCAGCAGCTGCTCTTTCCTTCGAGCTGCCCTGCGTGTACGCGCATGCTGGGCACAGGCTCCTCGGGGAGCTCTTCATCACTGCTGCCAGCCTCCACAGTCTCCGAAGGCAGCTTTCCACTTCCCGATGGTCCTGGCCCCATCCCTGCCTCACACACAGGCCCCTCATCCGAGTCCTTGCTCTCCGAGATCTCAGCTGTCCGCATCTGTTGCCGGCGAACCACAGCACTGGCCCGTGTAGAAATATCCACATTTTAATGACGTCACTCCCTGCATTAACTAATATTCAGCCTTCCAGCATCAGCGGTGTTGGCTACTAAGGAATGTCCGGCTGAGCTCTGAGGCTCTTCTGCTTTGGATTCAAAGCAGGAGCAGGTGGAGAACGAATTCTCACGCTTGGGTTTTAATGTCTCAGTTCCCCCTGGACCTTTCAGAAATTCGGTGTCTTGCCTGAATCTGCTTTCTGTGAATCCGTGACTTCTCAGCCTTCCTCAACCCCGTGCCCTTTCTCTGTGTTAACAGGCTTAAGGTTGAGAACTGTAACAGCTAACACGGATAATGTTACCTAACTGGGTAATGAGACATCTGCCATCAAAGAACCAAGCTCAGAAAGCACCAAGGACTCACTATTCCTTCTCCTTGTTCAAGAAAACAACCGAGCTCACAGCATCAAGGACTCCATAATCCTCCTCCTCCCCCTCTCCACAAACCCTACTCCTTTCTAGCATTGATGAAGTTACCTAGTTGGGTAATGAAACGTCTGCAAGAAAACAACCAAGCATCAAGGACTCCCTAGACATCATCCTCCTACCCCCACCCCCCTTGCAAACTCCACAATCTACTAGCGCTGATGAGGTTACCTAGTTTGGAAATGAGACGTCTTCAAGAAAACCATCAAGCTCAATGAGTACAAAGACTCCACTGTCTGCCTTGTCCTCCTTCTCTTTCTCCTCTCTTTCCTCTCCACAAACCCCAGTCCTTCTAGTATTGATGACGTTACCTACTTGGGTAATGAAACGTCTGCAAGAAAACAACCAAGCACCAAGGACTCCATATTCATCCTCCTCCTCCTCCCCCTTCCCCATGCAAACTCCACAACCTATTAGCACTGATAATGTTACCTAGTTTGGTAATGAAACATCTTCAAGAAAAATATCAAGCTCAATGAATATCAAGGACTCCACTGTCTTCCTCCTCCTCCTCCTCCTCCCTCCTCCTCCTCCTCCTCCTCTCCACAATCCCCACTCCCTTCTAGCATTGATGAAGTTACCTAATTGGGTCATGAAACGTTTTCAAGAAAACAACCAAACTCAGAGAACATCAAGGACTTCATAGTTGTCCTCCTCCTCTCCACAAATCCCACTCCCTTCTAGCACTGATGATGTTACCCAGTTGGGTAATGAAACATCTGTAAGAAAATAACCCAGCTCAGAGACCCTGCAGTTCAACCCTCAGCGACAAATATTCTGTTAGGACTGTGTAATTCCTTCTGGGCATTTCAATGGAGAATCTTTGAAATTGCAATTTTAATCCATATAGAGGGCACTAGACTAGCAAAGACTGCATTCGATCAATCCTTTCTAGATCAAGCTATACTCAAAAGAACGTATGACTGAGAAAGCACTATGAATAGCACACAATTGATATGCAAAGCCAGCAGATCAATGAGCTGCAGAGGAAACAACAACAGAATATGAATAATTATTTAAAAAAATATTTTGCATTAAAGAACCAATCTTCTCACAAGGATAAGCATAGAAGAGCAATTTAAATCCAGAATGTGTGACTCACATTTTTTTTAAAAATAAAGCCAGTTGGGAATATAACCTTTATTATCAGAATGGTGGAAAATGCATTTTTAAGGCTTGAAATCTATTGTTATAACAGGCAGTGATGATGTCACATTTAAAAAAGGAAACAAAGCACAAATTGCACAGACCGACTTATGCAAGCAACCCTCAACATTACAAATTCCAAAACTGCTGTCAAATAATTAAGGAAGGATATCTCTTTAAATGTGCTAAGTGTGTTTTATTTTATTCTTAATTATGTAATCCTGGCATGGAAAAATCTATTCATGAGGTCTCTGCAAACGTGACAGCACATAATCAATCAGATAGGGTGGATTTGCTAATTGCCTTGTCAGCTTTATATTTTCCCAACATCTGGCTGCCTTTGTGTAAAGCCCAATTAAGACTGTTGATTACAATGGGCGTTGTCTTGAAGATTATCTCAAGTTGGACAAGTCTGGGCTTCAGGGATAATATCTCCTTCCCCCACCAGCCCAGCCATGGATACAGCCAAAGGGAATGGAAAGCTACCTGCAATTAACTGAGAACCAGTTTACGGCCTAGAGGTTTCAGCACCAGGGTAGAAAGTAAAATACTATGAGTTCAAGTCCTGCCTTAGAAATGAAAGCCAGTTGGGGGACTCTGGGCCAATCCCCAGGAGACTGTGAGTTCTAGTCCCGCCTTAGTCATGAAAGCCGACTGGGGGACTCTGGCCAATCACCAGGAGACTGTGAGTTCCAATCCCGCCTTAGTCATGAAAGCCGACTGGGGGACTCTGGCCAATCACCAGGAGACTGTGAGTTCCAATCCCGCCTTAGTCATGAAAGCCGACTGGGGGACTCTGGGCCAATCCCCAGGAGACTGTGAGTTCTAGTCCCGCCTTAGTCATGAAAGCCGACTGGGGGACTCTGGCCAATCACCAGGAGACTGTGAGTTCTAATCCCGCCTTAGTCATGAAAGCCGACTGGGGGACTCTGGGCCAATCACCAGGAGACTGTGAGTTCTAGTCCCACCTTAGTCATGAAAGCCGACTGGGGGACTCTGGGCCAATCACCAGGAGACTGTGAGTTCTAATCCCGCCTTAGTCATGAAAGCCGACTGGGGGACTCTGGCCAATCACCAGGAGACTGTGAGTTCTAATCCCGCCTTAGTCATGAAAGCCGACTGGGGGACTCTGGGCCAATCACCAGGAGACTGTGAGTTCTAGTCCCGCCTTAGTCTTGAAAGCCGACTGGGGGACTCTGGGCCAATCACCAGGAGACTGTGAGTTCTAATCCCGCCTTAGTCATGAAAGCCGACTGGGGGACTCTGGCCAATTACCAGGAGACTGTGAGTTCTAGTCCCGCCTTAGTCATGAAAGCCGACTGGGGGACTCTGGCCAATCACCAAGAGACTGTGAGTTCTAGTCTCGTCATAGTCATGAAAGCCGATTGGGGGACTCTGGCCAATCACCAGGAGACTGTGAGTTCTAGTCTCGTCATAGTCATGAAAGCCGATTGGGGGACTCTGGGCCAATCACCAGGAGACTGTGAGTTTTAGTCTCAACACAGTCATGAAAGCCGACTGGGGGACTCTGGGCCAATCACCAGGAGACTGTGAGTTCTAATCCCGCCTTAGTCATGAAAGCCGACTGGGGGACTCTGGCCAATCAGCAGGAGACTGTGAGTTCTAATCCCGCCTTAGTCATGAAAGCCGACTGGGGGACTCTGGCCAATCACCAGGAGACTGTGAGTTCTAGTCTTGTCATAGTCATGAAAGCCGACTGGGGGACTCTGGCCAATCACCAGGAGACTGTGAGTTCTAGTATCGTCATAGTCATGAAAGCCGAGCAGGGGACTCTGGCCAATCACCAGGAGACTGTGAGTTCTAATCCCGCTTTAGTCATGAAAGCCGACTGGGGGACTCTGGCCAATTACCAGGAGACTGTGAGTTCTAGTCTCGTCATAGTCATGAAAGCCGACTGGGGGACTCTGGCCAATCATCAGGAGACTGTGAGTTCTAGTATTGTCATAGTCATGAAAGCCAAGTGGGGGACTCTGGGCCAATCACCAGGAGACTGTGAGTTCTAGTCTCAACACAGTCATGAAAGCCGACTGGGGGACTCTGGCCAATCGCCAGGAGACTGTGAGTTCTAATCCCGCCTTAGTCATGAAAGCCAACTGGGGGACTCTGGCCAATTACCAGGAGACTGTGAGTTCTAGTCTCATCTTAGTCATGAAAGCCGACTGGGGGACTCTAGGCCAATCACCAGGAGACTGTGAGTTCTAATCCCGCCTTAGTCATGAAAGCTGACTGGGGGAATCTGGCCAATTACCAGGAGACTGTGAGTTCTAGTCTCGTCTTAGTCATGCAAGCCGACTGGGGGACTCTGGCCAATCAGCAAGAGACTGTGAGTAGTCTCGTCATAGTCATGAAAGCTGACTGGGGGACTCTGGCCAATCACCAGGAGACTGTGAGTTCTAGTCCCGCCTTAGTCATGAAAGCCGACTGGGGGACTCTGGGCCAATCACCAGGGGACTGAGATTTCTAGTCCCACCTTAGCTGTGAAGGCCAGTTGGGTGATTTGGGGGGCCAATCGCGCTCTCTTTGTCTCAGCCTAACCTATCTCACAGGGTGGTTGTGGGGGAAAACAGGAAGAGAAAGGTATGTTGGATATGTTCGCCACTCTCAGACGTTGTGGGAGCACCATCACTGGAGACTTGGACTGCCATTTGTCAGAAATGGTGTAGGGTCTCCCGCTTGGGCGGGGGGTTGGACTAGATGTCCTACAAGGTCCTTACCAGTTCTGATTATCTTTTATCTGCACCTTATGTTGCTTGTAGAAATAATAAAGGCGGGATGCAAATAAATAAAGTAGACGGGTCCAACGAACTTTTCAAATTGAGCCAAGCTTTTAGCAAGGCCCTTACTACATATAAACAACCAGAATACTTGATTATATGACATGTACAGATGAGCTATTTCTTGCTACCACTCTAAAGTGGGGGGAAGAAAAATCTTGCTAAACTTAAGCAAGGCCCTCATGGTATCTCTGGTTATACACTTCTTTCTCTGTTATCACCATCAGCTAGGGGCTGGCATGGTATCATCTGGAGAGAAATACACAATGCAATATTAATGCACAGTAAAATAGAAAAAGCTGTGTTGAGTAAGCAGAGAGCCAATTTGCATTATTTTTTGGCGGGGAGGGGAACGTGAAAGCTGTGGAGAGATCTGTGTCCCACCAGATTACCTTTCCACCAACTTTTGTGAATTCTTTTCAATTCAGCAGATTCATTCAGGCCAATCCAAGAAGAGACGGGTGCAATAAATCTTAATAAAATCCCTGTTTTTACTTTCCGGGCAGTTAAGATCTCCTCCTGAAAGCCTTGGAAAAGAAACCTAAGGAAGTACTGGAAAATAATAATAATAATAATAAGATGCTCGAAGCCAAAACAAAAGGATGAATAACTGCTGAATCACATACCACTTCTCTTGTACGCAGGCACTGAGTTTTCCTATCCGAGTGCTGAAAATTACATTTCTTGCCACGGACTCACATAGGATTTGGACCAGGCTCAAACTCAAGTCTGTCAAAATCCTTTTGAGCCTTGAGCCTGTCTTCTGTGATCTTAGCAATCCCACCAGCTTTTTTGTCATCTGCAAATTTGACGAGCACCTGTCACCGAGGTAATTGATGAAAACGTTGAGGTGCAACTGGATCGAGGACAAAATCCTGGGGTGCTCTATTGCGGGAAGTGGTCCATTCTGCAGCAAAAAAACCAATGTAAAATATTCCTGCTGGCTTTCTTGCCAAAGGCAGGACCTGGAAATTGAACTGGTTCTTTGAGGACCACATCAATATTGTAATTCTCCTCTGTGGGCTGGGGGGGGGGGGGATGGAATGGGCGGGAGACAGGACAGATGCCTCCTGCAGTACTCTGCTGGCCAAAATGGGGTGCTTCCCCCCTCTGCCTGGTTTTCAGCTTGAATGGCCTCCTGCAGAACTTTGCTTGCCAAAACAGGGCACAGGGGCTGTGCACAGCCTCTCATGCCTCATTTTTGGCCTCCGTGGCCTCCTGCAGCACTCCACTGGCCGAAACGGGCCCCATAGCATTAGTTTTTGGCCAGCAGAGCACTGCTGGAGGCTGAAATTGTGCTGAAAACGGGCTGGAACTTCGTGAGGCTTCCATGGGGCCTGTTTTTGGCCGGCAGTGCTGCTGGAGGCCATGTTGGCTGAAAACAGGCTGCGTGGGGACCATACACAGCTCCCCTGCAGCCTGTTTTGGTTATCAGAGGCACCATGGGCAGGTCCTTTGATATTTCCAAATTAGCCCCGCATGCCAGATTTAAGCACCCTGCAGGCTGGATCAGGGCCATGGGCCTTGAGTTTGACACCCCTGTTCTAGAATCTGGAACTATCCTGGTTTCTGGATCCTATCCAGTCCGAAGAATCCTTGATTTATAAGCATTCATTTAGTGACCATTTGAAATTACAACCGATTGCACTTCTTAACCCACAAAATGTCCAGGTTCTTTTTGGATAGTTAAGAATACAGTGAGAGACAAGGAGAAAACCAGAAAAAAGGCTCTCCAAGCCAAGACAAAGCTGGAAAAGGCTACAGTTTCAGAAGCTGGACCGAGCCCTGGGCCAACTCACAGCGGGGAGACATCACAATCCCCACAGTTTTACATTAAAAGGGATGCACAGAACCTTCCAAGCCGTAGCAACTCAAGGATCATAAAAGCTCTCCACAACTACTGGCTTCTGGATGAAGCCACCATTCAAACTGCAGGGCAGTGTTAACCAAGCCTGCATTGGCTTTTATAGCTGAGTATACGAAGGAAGATATCCAGGCTAGAGCTGCCAAAAATAGTCCATCTCTCTTGCTGGGAGACAGTTTACTCTAACTTGAATTTTTGGAGGTAGATGCCAGCCACAAGTGTTGAAATCTACAATTCCCCCAAACGCCAAACCTGGCTCAGAAAATTGTTCTTCCTCTATTATCCCCAAAGGACCCTGGTTTGAAAATACTTTTTTTTTTGTTTTCATTTAAAAGAATAGCTTTAAAAGCCAAACCCAAACAACTATAGTTCCTTTTGTCTTGTGGTAGACCCCCTTTGGATTAATTTCTCCAGAAGACCTATGACCAGGGAGTGGGATTCAAATTTCTTAACAACTGGTTCTGTGGGTGTGGCCTAAATTTGTGGATATGGCTTGGTGGTCATGTGACTGGGTGGACATGGCTTGCTGACTGGGCGTGGCTTGTATGCAAACATTGTAAATATTTATGTAAACATTGATTTTTTTATTAAAAAAAAAAAAGAACAACTTTTACCCAAGCAGGCAGTCAGATTGAGTTGCTTGCAGAATCACAGATTCACTCACAGATTGGCTTTTCTGCAATCTGCTGCCTGAGTCTGTCACATAAAATTTGCTTGCACAACGCAGGCAAGTTGGATGGTCCGCATGCGAGATAAGGAGTGACTGGGCGGAGAGGGAAAGGGAGGGGCCAGCCAGTGGCGTGATTTGCCAGTTATCCAAACTGCGCAGAAGGGTAACAACCAGTTCTCTAGAACTGGTCCGAACTGGTAGAATCCCACCCCTGCCAATGACCCTGAGATAAGCATTAAAATTTTTCCCCCTGTCCGCTGTCTCCTTGTGTGAACTTTGCAATTTGGCAAACGCCATCCGTGAATTTTGTCCCACCAAATCGCCTATGGGGTAGTCTTTGAACTTTGAACCGTTTGGTCCAGCAACTGTTTGAAGTTAGAACGGCACCGGAGAAACGTGATCTACAACCAGGGATGGGGCTGCTGCGGGTCCGCAGGGGATCGGGAGAGCCCCTAGCTGTGATTCTGCAAGCAACTCAATCTGACTGCCTGCTTGGGCTCATTTTGGGTAAAAGTTGTTCTTTTTTTTTTTTTTAATAAAAAAATCAATATTTACATAAATATTTACAATGTTTGCTAAGACTCTGTGCAATTCAGAGAACCCCCCCCCTCAAAATCCCACTCATGGCTGGCCCCACTTACCCTGCCCTGCCCCTCCCAGGAGAGGCTCAGGGAGGGCAAATACCAGCCCCCCTGGAAATTCAGGAAGCCCAGAAATGGGCCCGTTTCTGACTTCCAGGGAGCCTCCGGAGCCCAGGGAAGCAGTTTCCGCTCTCCCGGAAGCTTGAGGAAAGCCTCCGGAGTCCAGGGAGGGCAAAAACAACCCCCCTTTGCCATGGTGCCGGAGGCTGACTAGGCCACGCCCAGCATAGCCACGCCCACCCCGCGGCAGAGAACCTGTTGCTAAAAGTTTCGAAGCCTGCCCCTGCCTACAACTGGTCCAACTTACAAGCATCGTAGCATTCCCACAATCACACAATTAAAATTTGGGTGCGTGGTAAACCAACATGCAATCACACTGATGGTTTTCGACCTATTTTCCAAAGCACCTGAAGGCAGGACAAGAAGCAAGGGGTTGGAAAGAAATCAAGGAGAGAAGCAACCTGGAATTGAAGGAGAAACTTTCTCACAGTGAGAACAGTTAACCAGTGGAAACAGCTTTGCCTCCAGAAGTCGTGGCCGCTCCAACACTGACATTTCTAAGAGATTGGTCTGAAATGGTCTAGTCTCTCTTAATTGAGCAGGGGGTTGGAATAGAAGACCTTCAAGGTCCCTTCCAACTCTGTTATTCTGCCAAGTGACATAGTACATAAATCATATTCAGAATACAACTTCTCAACAAATTTAAAATATGTGTAATAAATCAAGATTTTTTTCTTGTTTGGACCAGACATTCCAATGGACTATTATTATATCTTCCCTTGTCCACTTCAATTTTGGATTTTTTTTCCCCCTTCCAACATTGATATCTTATTCAACCCTAGCTCTAAACTTAACACCTATTATTAACAACATGAGCCTGGCAGCTCTCAAAGCTTGAAATCACGATGGTTGCAAAGGTCGTAACTATAAATAACGGTCATAGGTCACTTTTTTTTCCAGTGCTCTTGTAGCTTTGAACCTTCACTAATCGCACAGTTGTAAGTAGAGGACTCCCTCGACCACCCAAGCGGTACCACCAAGAGGTTCTGTGTTGGGAGAGCCACCCTTTTGCAGAACTGGTGGACACATAAAAGAGCATGAATGAATTACTTCTAAGTGATCTTAGTGGGCACAAGGGCCCTTTCCTTTGGGTAAAAATGTGACCGATGTCCCAGATCTCCAGACAGCTGCTTTCCTTCTACGTGCCAATTTGCTTTCTCCGTGGGAGAAACACAGAGTAGCTGTGTAATTGCACTGCTTCATATCTCTAGATAAGAGAGGCAACGAGTGCCTTGCCTTCAGCCAAAGGTCTGCACGCTGAATCTTATTATATTCCAATAATTGATTGCAAAGAGAAATGCTTACACATGATTACACAGAGCGCACAACCTCTTTATAACAGGCCTTCAAAGGAAGACTGCGGAGTGAATTTAAGGATGAATTTAATGTGAGGAGAGGGAAAAAAAAAAATTCAAGGGCCAGCCTCTCCGGAAATTTTTTTTTCTTTCTGTTCCTTCCCTTGTTTCTCACAGTTGCTCAGCAGGCTCTATAGAAGTGGGTGTGCCTGCATGTCAGATCTATCAACCTTATTTGCATTTTATCCATTCTCCAAAGCACCTGAGGGCAGGCCGAGAAGCAACAGATGGTAACGAATCGAGGGTAGAAACAACCTAGAACTAAGGAGGAATTTCCTGCCAGTTAGAACAATTAAACCAGTGGGAAGACTCACCTCCAGAAGTTATGGGGGCTTCAACACGGGAGGTTTTCAAGAAGCCATTGGACAGTGACTTGTCTGGAATGTTCTAGAACAAGGGTGTCAAACTCAAGGCCCATGGATGCGACCTGCGGGGTACTTAGATCCGGCCCAGCAAAGAACCAGCCCGCGGTGCCTTTGCCAGAAAAAACGGAGCCCGGGGGGCCTGCACGTGGCTCCCCCCAGTTCCGTTTTCGCTGCCAGAGGGCTATCAAAACAAACTAAAAACCAAAACCAAAGGAGAAATGCTTCCCCTTTTGCATTTTGAGCACGCAAGAAGGGAGAGGGAAGGTGGGAAAGAGAGAAAGGAAGAGAAAGAAGGAAAGAGGAAAAGGAAGAGGGAAGGAAAAAAGAAGGAAAGGAAGAAAGATTATAATGAGAGTGAGGGAGGGTCTGAGGGAAGCCTTGCCTTAGCACTTGGCCACCACAGGTGCCCCCGGACACGAGTGACCGTTGAGCTGGCCACAGGGATGCTTCGCAAATTGACACCCGATCCATTAAACAACCACGTTAGTAACTGAAGAACTGCTGAGATTCATTTAACAACTGTGGCAAGAAAAATGGGGCAAACTGTCTGCTCCCCAATCACGAAAAACTCGCTGTAACCAATCAATGGTTCCTTTATTAGGAGTGCCAGTAGCCCTTGGCAAAAGGTTTCTCTCTCACTGCAAGCTAACAAGTCTGTCCGGCAGAGGGAGGAATAGTTGCCTGCCACACCTATTCATCTCCAACCCCTGCCTTTAAATCCCCAGAACTAGGGGTGGCTCTTTTGTCCCAAGGACCGGCCCATAGATTTCCACTGCTCTCCTCTCCTCTGCCTTCTGTGCATCAGGCCCTGGACCCAGCTGCTCCTCCTCTTCCTCATCAGCCACCTCCAGACCTGGGGGCTGTTGACTCTGCATCTGAGGGCTGACCGATGGCCCAGGCTCCTCCCCCATCTCTCTGACAGCTCCATTTCCTCGTCCGCCTTGGAGCTCTCAGGTCGCTTTGGTACTGGCTCCCTGACTCCCACGCCTTTTCCTTCTCTGATTCTGCTGGAGGGACTGGTGGTTGAGAGGCCGCAACGCTGCCTCCTTAGCAACAGAAATTTGGGGCTCGGTTGGGGTTGTAAATCAAGGATTATCTGCCCTTCAAATTGTCTCTCCATAGAAGATATGAGTTGGAGGGGAGCAAAACTGAGGAGCCCAGCTCTGCTGTCTTCTGGAGGGAGCAGCCCTTGTTACACTGTGAAACATGAGCCAACAGACTGTACTTCTAACCCACAAAATGTCCAGGTTTTTTTGGGGGGGGTGGGGGGAGGGGAATAGTTAGAACACAGTGAGAGACTAGGAGAAAACCAGAAAAAAAAAAGGCTCTCCAGCCAAGACAAAGCTGGAAGAGGCTACAGTTTCAGAAGCTGGACCAAGCCCTGGGCCAACTCACAGCGGGGAGACATCACAATCCCCACAGCTGGCACTCCTGTCCTACAGTTTTACATTAAAAGGGATGCACAGAACCTTCCAAGCCGTAGCAACTCAAGGATCATAAGAGCACAACTAATGGTTTCTGGATGAAGCCACCATTCAAACTGCAGGGCAGTGTTAACCAAGCCTGCATTGGCTTTTATAGCTGAGTACACGAAGGAAGACATCCAGGCTAGAGTTGCCAAAAATAGTCCATCTCTCTTGCTGGGAGACAGTTTACTCTAACGTGAATTTTTGGAGGTAGATGCCAGCCAGAAGCGTTGAAATCTACAATTCCCCCAAACGCCAAACCAGACGCTGGTTCAGAAAATTGTTCTTCCTCTATTATCCCCAAAGGACCCTGGTTTGAAAATACTTTTTTTTTGTTTTCATTCAAAAGAATAGCTTTAAAAGCCAAACCGAAACAACTATAATGCCAAGAGGCAAAATACAATAGTAATCATGCAGTATAAAAGGAAGCTACTAAATTGCTTGTGACTGTGGTTAAAATTTTGTCATTGGGTTGGACCATACATAAACCTATTGCTTCATCTTCTCATGTTTAGAAAGATTTTTTTTTTCAAAAATAGGTAAAGGACTCATTCCCTAAAGCCATTCCTTGGTATCAGATATATAAGTTTCTTGTATGATTATTCTATTTCTGAGCTGTGAAAGAGATAGCCAAATGCCAAATCCCATAATTTAGGAACATAGTTTAACTTTAGATTTTAATCCTTATTCTTATATTTCTTTCCAAAATTGTATTAACCTATTCTAGGATTTGGAATGAAAAGAAAGCTATGGCTGAATAAGAACAAATAATGAGTTTAAAACTTTCACATTTCTCAATGATGCCAACATAAATGCAAAAACTGATGTCCAACTTTTTAAAAACCTTTTTTGAGGGATCTAAGAGACATGAAATAATATTTTCTGGTCAATTAGTTTAATTCTAAAATCATGCAAGTATGTTTCACATTTCTTAACACCCATATCTATCACTTTACCAAACTGGGTACACCATTTCAATTCTTTCTTCCACAGTTCAGATAAATAAACAAATAATTGTGAACCTTTTAAAATAAGTCTGTTAGGTTTCCAAGGGATGAATCTTGACCAAGTCCTTATAGAATTTAATTGTTGCTTTCAAACCAACTCTTCAAGATCCTAGAACTGTATGAACTTCTGAAGCTGTTAAAGGCCACAATATTTAATCATTATATATTTCAACAATTTCTATTGCCAGTTCTAGGTTGCTTGATGAGTTTCCATCTGTTGCTTCTGGTCCTGCCTTCTGGTGCTTTGGAGAATAAGTTGACCCTCCAACAAAGAAGAAAGGATCAACCTATTTTCCAAAGCACCCGAAGGAAGGACAAGAAGCAACGGGTGGAAACTCATCAAGGAGAGAAGCAACCTGGAATTAAGGAGAAACTTCCAGACAATTAGAATAATTAACCAGAAGTTATGAGTGCTCCAATACAGACAGAAGAAGAGATTGGCTTGAAATGGTGTAGTCTCTTAATTGAGCAGGGGGTTGGAATAGAAGACCTCCAAGGTCCCTTCCAACTCTGTTATTCTGGCAAGTGATATAATACATAAATCATACAGTGTACGACTTCTTAACAAGTTTAACATATGTGTAATAAATCAATGGATTTAAAGATTTTTTTTTCTTGTTTGGACCAGACATTCCAATGGACTATATATCTTCCTGTGTCCACTTCAATTTTGGATTTTTTTCCCCTCCAACATCGATTTCTTATGAAACCCTAGCTCTAAACTTAACACCTATTATTAACAACATGAGCCTGGCAGCTCTCAAAGCTTGAAATGAAGATTTCTGCTTAACCGAAGTCAACCCTGGCAAGATTTCAAAGGAAAAATCGTATCTTTTGACAGATACATGGTCTCCAGAGAAGCTCAGAGGGCAATATTTGAAGAAGTTCTCATCCAGGAAAAAAAAATTATATATACATATATACATATATACATACACACACACACACACACACATATATAGATGTTAAAATAAAAGTCCAATAGCATTGTCCAAAATCTGGCACGTTAAGGCTGCTTTTTAATCATAAAACAAACTGAATTTGCTTGTTAATTTGTCTATCTATGTATAGGAGCATCCCAAAGAAATTAATCTTGTATTGAATAGAAATTGCATCATCTCTTAAAATAGCAATAGCACTTAGACTTATATACCACTTCATAGTGCTTTATAGCAGTGGTGGGATTCACATTTTTTTACTACCGGTTCTGTGGGCGTGGCTTGGTGGGCGTGGCAGGGGAAGGATACTGCAAAATTTCTATTCCCTCCCCACCCCACTAACCTGCTTTCCAGCTCTGTTCTCCTGTGCAGGGTAACCCAAGAAGACCCAGCCGATCAGCTGGGACTCAATGGGAGGCAGAGAATAGATGGGGATGGGACCAGTCAGAGGTGGTATTTGCCAATTCTCCCAACTTACTCAAAATTTCCACTACCGGTTCTCCAGAACTGGTCAGAACCTGCTGAATACCACCTCTGCTTTATCGCCCTAACTCTAAGCGTTTTACAGAGTCAGCATCTTGCCCCCAACAATCTGGGTCCTCCTTTTACCGACCTTGGAAGGATGGAAAGCTAAATCAACCTTGAGCTGACTGAAGTTACACTTTAAAAAAAAAGGTGACATGACTGTTTTTCACACTTATGACGGTTGCAGCATCCCACGGTCATGCAATCAAAATCCGGAATGTTCGCAACATCCCAGGGTTACGCAATCCCCCTTTGACAGGCAAAATCAACAGGAGAAGGCTGAGTTCATTTAACGACTGTGTGACTAACTGAATGACGGCAGAGATTCGCTGAAGAAGCAAAGTTGCAAAATGGGGCAAAACTCACTGAACCATGCCTTGCTTAGCGATGGAAGTTTTGGACCTCTGTTGAGGCTGTGCATGGAGGACTTATTCATCAGGGACAGTCAGAATAACAGGAATAAAACTGAGAAAAATTGGCATTCGCTATGGTTTTTGTGAAGAATGAACGCCATGGCAACACGGCTACGTTTCCACCATCCCTTTCGCCTCCTACTCTTTCTCTGTTTGTCTGAACAGTTCTGAATCTTGAAAAGCAAGCTCTCAAAATTGTGGTTTATTTTGGTCCATGTCGACCGCTGAGTGCCTGGTGCCATTTTAAGGGTTTCAACAACGAAGCAGCGTGGCGGAGGGGGGAACTAATAATAGTAATAATAATAATGTTCTAGCAGTCTAATTGTCATTTGGGAAGGCAAAAGGAGGGGAGGGAGCTGCAGGTTGTCCGAATTAACAACTTCCTCTATTGCCTGGTTTGAAATGGTTGAAAGGAAACGGTTGCCAAGCCACATGACTTCCAGCTGCAATGCAGAGGAATGTGTGCGATAAGCTGCTAATGCTGGCTAGCGGCATATCCTTCTATCGGAGACCATGAAATAATGGAGCCAGCATTTCACTTCCCTCTGAAGACACACAAACTGTTTGAAGCAGTTTTAGATTCCGTGACACTGTCGAGGAAAAAATAAATACAGGTAGTCCTCTATTTAATGATGGTTCATTTAAGGACCATTCAAAGGTCCTGTGGGAAGCCCCCCACCTTTCCTAGAAGAATGAAATATTTTGAGGCACATTAAAAAGGCAGACTATTATATTTCCCCAAAGGGAGAAATGGAGAAACATGTTTTTAGAGGTAAAAAGCAGCCCTCACTTTTTCTTAATATCCCACAGCAGATGCCAGCACTTAAGAAGATAAAGAGCTTATTGAAAGAAGAAGCCTACTTTCTAGATGGCTCCATTCATAAGCAAAGCAAATACTGCAGGCAGAAATCTATTCAAGGCAAGTTATTTTGAAACTGCTTGCAGCAAAGTTTGACAGCTAGCAAAGGCAGAATGGTAGGATTAGAAAGCAGCCCCTCACCCAAGATCCAACACAGGAAGAAAATCATCACCCTTTCAGGACCCAAGCCCCTTCATTGCACCATCCCAGAGCAGTCCAAATATCAAACCTTGGAGCTCTGATTGACATTAAGCCAGAGGTTGACCAGATTAGTTCAGACAACCAATTAGGATTTGCATTTCCTCTTTTGCCTATGGAGCCAGCTATGACCCCTAAATGACCCCATAGAAACCTGACAATAGCCAACAGATTATTAAAGGACATGTTCTTGCACGGGAACAGGAAGCTCAAATACAAAGCCCAAAGAAGGTATTAAAAAAAAACCCCACTTTCAAGTCCATTTTGTCAGCTTCCCCAGAATCACATTTGGTTCTGCTTCACCATTAAACCATCTTTCCAAACAGCCTCCATGTTTCCAACCGTCAACTTACAAACAGTTCATTTAGCCACAGCTCAAAGTTACAACAGCCCTGAAAAAAGTGGCTTACAACCATTTTTCATCCTTACAACCTTTGCAGCACCCCTACCATCAAAAGGCAGACGTTTGGCAATTGGTTGCAATGTCTCAGCCAAACCCACCTGACAGGGCTGTTATTGTGGGGGATACATTAGGAGAAATTCAGTGGGGGTGAAGATATTCACTGCCTTGAGTTACTTGTTAAGAACAGTAAAGGCAGGATGCACATAAATTAAATAATTATTAGCTCACCTGGCTTTATCTTCTATCTGGTCTACCTGGCACTTCCTGTTGAATAATCTAGCCTGTTATTTCCCCACAGTCTATACTTTATACTATCTTTGAGTTTGGAAATCTTAAACGATTAATTGAATTAAGGTAAGAGATACAACCGAGGTGAAAGGGTAGCAGTTGAGATCAAAGTGTATAATATTAATAAAATGTTAACTGATAAATAAATGCAGTGCTATGCATCTCTTCGTGCAGGAGTTCAATTCATGTGCGGGGCCTCAGGTCATGTGTTATGGTTCAGCATACCTATTCTTTAAAGCAGGGCTCTCCAAACTTGATGACTTTAAGTGTAATGGACTTCAACTCCCAGAATTCCCCAGCCAGGTAGGTGGACTTTGGGCCAATCACCAGGAGACGGTGAGTTCTAGTCTCAGCTTAAGGATGAAAGCCAACTGGGTGAATTGGAGCCAATCACCAGGAGACGGTGAGTTCTAGTCTCACCTTAAGGATGAAAGACAACTGGGTGAATTGGAGCCAATCACCAGGAGACGGTGAGTTCTAGTCTCAGCTTAAGGATGAAAGCCAACTGAGTGAATTGGAGCCAATCACCAGGAGACGGTGAGTTCTAGTCTCAGCTTAAGGATGAAAGCCAACTGGGTGAATTGGAGCCAATCACCAGGAGACGGTGAGTTCTAGTCTCACCTTAAGGATGAAAGCCAACTGGGTGAATTGGAGCCAATCACCAGGAGACGGTGAGTTCTAGTCTCACCTTAAGGATGAAAGCCAACTGGGTGAATTGGAGCCAATCACCAGGAGACGGTGAGTTCTAGTCTCACCTTAAGGATGAAAGCCAACTGGGTGAATTGGAGCCAATCACTAAGAGACGGTGAGTTCTAGTCTCACCTTAAGGATGAAAGCCAACTGGGTGAATTGGAGCCAATCACTAAGAGACGGTGAGATTTAGTCTCACCTTAAGGAAGAAAGCCAACTGGGTGAATGGGAGCCAATCACCAGGAGACGGTGAGTTCTAGTCTCAGCTTAAGGATGAAAGCCAACTGGGTGAATGGGAGCCAATCACCAGGAGACAGTGAGTTCTAGTCTCACCTTAAGGAAGAAAGCCAACTGGGTGAATGGGAGCCAATCACCAGGAGACGGTGAGTTCTAGTCTCAGCTTAAGGATGAAAGCCAACTGGGTGAATTGGAGCCAATCACCAGGAGACAGTGAGTTCTAGTCCTGTGTTAAAACCAACTGGTGACTTTGGACCAGTCATTTGGGTCAGTTTCTTGCAGAAACAGCTGCCAGAAAACAATGAAGCTCAGAGAACATCAAAGATTCACAGTTGAACCCTTAGCTAGAAATATTTTATGGGAAAATGGACTTTCCTTCATTAAGAAAACGGTTAGTGCCATTAAATACCTTACTTGAGAATTCTAGCCCATCTCATAGATGTCATTAATTCTAGACTACATGCAGTTATCATGTTAGACAGATAGTTCTGGACGCATGACCACTGAGCCCAAAATTTATCTGGGGAGAAATTTGGTTTAAGTGAGTTTTGCCCCATTTTACGACTTTTCTTAAGTGAATCACTGCAGCTGTTAAATTAGTAATGCCACTGTTAAGCAAATTTGGCTTCCTCCTTGACTTTGCTTCTTAGAAGGTCCCAAAAGGGGATCATGGACATCCCTCGGGACACACTGCGACCGTCATTAGGATGAACCGTTTGTATGTAAATCACGTGAACCATGGGGATGCGGCAAAGGCTGTAAGTGTGAAAAACAGTCGTCAGTCACTTTTTTGGTGCCGTTGTAACTTTTAAACGTTCACTAAGTGAACTGTGGTAAGTAGAGGACTACCTGTGTACAATTTTTAAAAATGAATATATGCTGAACATTCTGTTTTCTCCTTTTTTTAATTTGTACAAAACAGTGGGCCGGGGACCACCGGTAGTCCATGAGAAAATTTGGGTGGTCCACTGAGAAACTGTCACCCCCTCCAAAGCAATTAATCCAGGCTGTGTGGAAACACAAGGTTGTGCCACCCACATGGCTCGTGGGAACACAAGGCTTGCGTCGCTTGCATTGTGAACAACAAGAGGTAGGGAGGAGAGGGGGGGAAAGGGGGAAGTGGGGGAACTTGCCCCACACACTCCACGCACCTGGCCTGGCCACCGGGCTGCTTCTTCCCTCTTCTTTCTTCTTTTGCTTTCGGCTGCATGCAAGGAAAGCAGCCAAAGTCTTTCTTTCTCTCCCCTAAACTCTACCAGAAATGAGTCTTTGGGACCTTGCAAGGCCTCCTGCTCCAAGAGGCTGCATCAGCAAAGACTCATTTCTGGCGGCATTTGGGGGAGAGAAAGAAAGACTTCTGATGCTTTCCTTGCATGAAACCAAAAGTCTCTCTCTCTCTCTCTCCCGCTGAGAGAGGAGCTGGAGACGGTTTCCTGCGATCCCAAATAAAGAACGATCGGTCGGTAGGAAAACGAGGTGGGGAATTTTCCTGCATACTTTTTTTGAGATTTTCCCAGGGTCTCTGATACGTGGGATTTAAAATTATGAGTTTGGTGGTCCCTGAGGTCCAAAAGATTGGTGACCCTTGGTATAAACAGTACTATACTGTTCAACTTTTACAAAGTCTGCACTATTATTACTGTTAATATTCTCATCACTCCTTATCACCCATCCCCTCCCACTTGTGACTGTATGAGTGTAACTTTGTCGCTTGTATCTTTACGATTTATATTGACTCTTTCCTAGTATGATTTGATTGCTTATTGTACCCTATGACTATCACTAAGTGTTGTACCTTATGATTCTTGACGAATGTATCTTTTCTTTTATATATAATGAGAGTATTTGCACCAAGACAAATTCCTTGTGTGTCCAACCACACTTGGCCTATTCTATTCTTTTCTATTCTACTCTACTCTATTCTATTCTATTCTACTCTACTCGTTTGTTTTCTAGAGAAACAAAATTGAAAAAGTTCTTGAGACATAAGAGGTCCTTCCATCTAGGTAAGAAAGCCAACAACTGATAGGGAAATGGGTGTCACACACGATAAGTGCAGTAGCAAACTACCAACAGCTACTTTTTAACTCACTGTCCTATCAGTGTAATGCTGTACTGCTATCTCTCCGAAGAGATTGTCCTTTCAAAACTATTAATTGAGGACTTTGAGCTGCACATATGCTAGTGATAAAGGAATTAATAGCTGTTGGGACATTCTGTTCCATCGCTACTATTAAGGTAAATTAAATAGCCAAGGAAAAGCAGCAGAAAAGATGATAATCCTTCTCCAGGCAACTAATAAAGCAGAATAATTGTAGGTCAGAGTTGAAATGAGGGTTTCTTTGTTGCTCCCCGAGCTGGGTTGTTTTCTTGGGGACGTTTCATTACCCAACTAGGTAATGCCATCAGTGCTGGGAGAGAATGGGGAGCTTTGCACTCCGATTGTACACAAGTGGGCTTGCCCTGTTAGTGTTGGTGTGAGTATTCATGGTGGTTTCTTGATTAGGTTGTGGTTTAATGTTAGCTTGTTTGAGTTGGCAGTTCCTTGATTGATGGCTGGGGTATTCTGGGAGTTAAAGCCTGCACATCTTAAACTGGCTAAGGCTGAGTAACACAACTCAAGAGCAATCTTGGTTTTAGTCAGCTGACACGAGCTTGAAGCTAACTTAAGATTTATAGAAATTAATTTGAAGGTGGCCAGATTCAAGCCTGCTGCTCTCTTGTTTGGACTACAATTCCTATCGGTCCCAGCCATTTGCTCTAGAAGCTATAGCAGGTTTCCTTTCACTGGCTCTCATTTAGCCCAAGGAAATCTTTGGATCACAAATGCTCTTGAGGGATCCTAGGTGCTTTCTGATCTTGCTTGTTTCCTTCCAGACCTTTCATTACCCAAATTAGATAACATCCTCATAGCCTTGATGATGTTACCTAGTTGGGTAATGAAACGTCTGCAAGAAAACAACCAAGCTCAGACACTGCCAGGACCTCACAGTCCTTTTCTCCTCCTCCTCCTCCTCCCCTCCATAAACCCCGCTCCCTTTTATCACTGATGTTACCAATAGTAATAGCACTTAGACCTATATACGGCTTCAGAGTACTTTACAGCCCTCTCTAACCGATTTACAGAGTCAGCCTCTTGCCCCCAACAATCTGGGTCCTCGTTTTACCCACCTCGGAAGGATGGAAGGCTGACTCAAGCTTGAGCTGGTCAGGATCGAACTACTGGAGCGATCAGTGAGTTAGCTTGCAACACTGCATTCTAACCACTGTGCCACCACGGCTCTTGTTTCCTAGTTGGGTAATGAAATGTCTGCAGACAACAACCAAGCTCAGAGAGCAGCAAGAACCCCCTAGTTCAAACCCTGGGCCACAAAACATTCTCCTTTATTGGTATTCTTGCTCTTATTAACTAACTCTATTCTGCTCTGCATTCTGCTATTCTATTCTATTCTATTCTATTCTATTCTATTCTATTCTATTCTCTGTTCTATTCTGCGTTCTGTTCTGCGTTCTGTTCTGCGTTCTATTCTATTCTGCATTCTATTCTATTTTGCATTTTATTTTATTCTTTTTTTTTTCTATTCTGCATTTCTATTCTATATTCTATTCTGTTCTGCGTTCTGTTCTGCATTCTATTCTATTCTGTTCCGTTCTGTTCTATTCAGTTCTATTTCTCATTCCATTCCCATTCCCATTCCATTCAGCGCTATTCAGGTTGGGAACCATGGGCTTTGAAGTTCTCCAACACTTCAGTCATTCTCCAATCACATTTCTTCCTTCCTAACGTGTACTGGCCTTGGCACCAAGCTAGTGATTAACCCGTAATTCAGGCACTTTTTCCCCTTAAAACAACCCCTCTGAGTCATTTCCCTTTCCACTTCCTGTCACATCCGGACCGTGGGCTCTCCATCAGATAGGTAGCTGGCAGAGGGCAAGTTCCCCCCATGTGGGAAGATATCAGGGGCATGAGAAAGGGCAGCTCAGAAACAAAACTGGCATAATTGGAGGGGCGCAATAGACAGGAGAGGGCAGGATGCATTCCTGTCTTAGAAAACATTGATTAAAAGGGTTTGTTTTTCGTGGACTGACTTGAAACTGGCATAGATGTGCCTATTGTTTGCAAAGTGCAATAGCCAGCGCTGAAATAGCACAAAATAGGGCTTTAGCCAGGCTCCTTTAAACAAAGCAATCCACAGGTAGTCCTCAACGGACTTGTTCTGACCCAAACCTTTTTTTCAAGGAAACAAACACCAGACGGAGGTAACAGCAAAATCTTTTAATGATTCTTTACGAATTCTGTTCCTTCACAGTTAAAAGGCTGTTTCAAATTAATTGTCTCTGCCAAGGTTGTCCAAGGCTGCCAAGAACACTAGATAAAGTTACTAAGAAATATTTCAAACACAAAGCGTCTCCAAATACCAAACCAAGATACTCCGAATGTCCACAAGGTTTGAGTGCAAAATCTTCTTTGCTTCCTGCAAAGAGCTCCGGTTTCTCAACTGGCTTTTATCTCTTAAGGGAGGGGCTATTACCTTGCAGCCTTACTCCCGAGTCACCCATGCTGCTGCAGGTGCTCTTTCCTTCAAGCAACCCTGCACATGCGCATGCTGGGCACAGGCTCCTCGGGGACCTCTTCATCACTGCTGCCAGTCCCCACAATCTCCGAAGGCAGCATTCCACTCCCTGATGGTCCTGGCCCCATCCCTGCATCACACACAGGCCCCTCATCTGAGTCCTCGCTCTCTGAGGCCTCAGCCATCTGCACCTGCTGCTGGTGAACCACAATAGTACGACCACAACGGAGCCCAATATTTCTGTCATAAAGCGAGACCTTGGTTCAGTAGCTTCGGCCCCGTTTTACAACCTGACTTGCGGCTCAGTGAATCACCGCAGGTGCTAAGTTAGGAACTCAGTCGTTAAAGTGAATGGAGCTTCCCCGTTGAACCTGCTGGCTTGAATGTCATAAAGAGGGGATCATCTGACCTTGGGACAACAGCAACCGTCGTTAAGTAAGAACCAGTGGCCATTTTGATCACGGGAATGCTGCCAAGGCTGTGAGTGTGAGCAATGGTCATTAAGTCACATCTTTCGGGGGCTGCTGTAACTTTCGAACGGTCGCTCAACTGAACTTGTAAATCGAGAACTACCTGTGCAATATGTTTAGGAAAATACACAGCTGATGGGTTTCTTAGATGGTGTGCTCAGTTCACTCATGCCCTGGTCATCTTGCCCCTATAAGGTAGTCCTCAGCTTATGACCACAATTGAGCCAAAACTTCTATGGCTAAGTGAGCGCGAAAACTTCTATGTTATGCGAGTTTTGTCCCAGTTTTCAATCTTTCTAGCCACAAGCATTAAGTGAATCACTGCAGCTGTTAAATTAGCAACATGGTTGTTAAGTGAATCCAGCTTTCCTAATGACTTCGCTTGTCCGAAGACCGCAAAATGGGATCATATGACTCTGGGACACTACAAACTGTCATAAATACCATGTTTTCCCGAAAGTAAGACCCTGTCTTATATATATATATATTTTGCCACCAAAAAAGGCACTAGGTCTTATTTTCAGGGGATGTCATCCACTGACTAACCTCACTTGCACGTGTCGCCTCTGGTCTCCCTTTCGCTGTCAGAGGCCTTCAGGAATTTCTTCTGTGCCCTTTCCTGAAGGCCTCTGCAGCCAATAACAGAACTCCGGATTGATCTGGAGCTTTGTTATCAGCTACAGAGGCCTTCAGGAAAGCCTTGCCAACCTTGCTAGCTGCAGAAGAAATGGGCTGGCAAGGCAGGTGTCAGGGTGTACCAGGCCTGCCTACAACTGTCCAAAGGTAAATAGTAAGGAATCTTCACACACACACCCAATCCCCATCTTAGCTTAATTTTTACCTGTCCACTCTGGAATGGACGGGATCTTAATTAGGGCTTAATTTGGGGGGTAGGGCTTACATTGGGTGCATATATAAAAATCAAGCTGGGACTTACTTTCAGTTTAGGTCGTATTTTCGGGGAAACAGAGTATGTTGTCAAGCATCCAGATGTAAATCAGGGGGATGCTACAATGGTCGTAAGTGTGGAAAACATTCATAAGTCACCTTTTTCCAGTGCTGTTTCACTTTGAACGGTCACTAAATGAACGGCTGCAAGTCAAGGACTACCTGTTTTGTAAGCAGCCCAGAGTCGCTTGGTAGAGAGAGGGATTAGCATGCAGATTTCATAAACAAGAAAATAAAAATGAATCAATAGGTGTGATTCACCTAGAACAAGTATTATGATCCAAAGGTGTTTTCCTCCCTTCCAAATGGCAACTGGACTTTCTCGGTTTTTCCCTTTGAAAACATTTCGCTTCTCATCCAAGAAGTTTCTTCAGAACTGATGAAGGTTCTTGGAAGAGAGGTGAAACGTTTTCAAAGAAGGAAAAAAAAACCCCAAGAAAGTCTAATTGGTTTTTGGAAAAAGAACCTTTGGGATAACTATGACTTGGATGACTGATAATCTCCATAAACAACTATTAGGCAAACTTTGGCTTCTGGGAAAAATAATATGCACCAGTGGGTCTTATTTTCCAGAGCTTAAACACCATTACAGTCACATTTGGGGGGGGGGGGGTTATTTTTGCAACCACTGCAGAGAAGGAACTAAGGAAGACTTCTTGTGGGTGAGATTATGCTTATCAGGAACGCATCATGCATCCTTAAAATTCAAAGCTGTCAAGCTAGACTTCAAGAAATGGTAGATCAGCAACTGAGAGAGTTTCCTTCCCCTTTCCTTATAAACAGCCTGTTTGAGAATTCAGAATATTTTAATTGCACAGGCTAAAGAGCCTAAGACAACAAGGCAACTGGAAGAAAGAAAGGGCAGGGAATAATTGCAGAACGTTGGGAAGAAAAAGTCTTAAATTAAAGCATCATAAAACATGCTTTGGAGCTGGAGTCCTCAATCCTAGGCCTGCAAACTGGTACCGGCCTGCAACTATTGGTCATTTGCATTCTTTCAGAGAGTTACTGAGGTCACTTGGAGGTTTATATGTAGCAGTAGCAGAAATGGGTTTATCCACGCTCACTTGCATTACTCAGAGGACCCAGAGGACGCAGATAAACCCCCAAGTGGCCTCAACAACTCGCTAAAAGGATGCAAATGACCACCTTTGTCAGCAAAGAGTATCAATATATCCCTTCCCCACCATCCAGTCAGACCTGAAGAAGCTTCTTGGAGGAGAAGTGAAATGTCTTTGAAGAAAAACCAGAAAGTCCAGTTGCCTCTTGAAAAAGCACCTTTGGGACAACCATGACAATGGGTGATAGAGAATTGCTACAGACTTTTAGCGATACAATTTGGGATGAACACCCTTTTAAAAGGTGTGGGAGTAAGAATAGATTTCCAGAGGGAAAAATTGCAGACTACAGACACCAAGAGCGCTACTCAGGTGACCCTGAAGACGCCGATAAACTTCCAAGTGGCCTCAATGACTCTAAAACAATGCAAATGACGATTCCGGTTCCGCGTGGCTTCGGGGCAGCAGGAATTCGCGACAGCTCGCGATTCCTGCTGTGCTAGCCGTCGAGGTACCCCCGATCCAGATGGGTCAGGGGGATATGGCTGCCCTGTAGGGACAGCTGAAGAGAGAGGGGAGTCGGATAGGGGGGTGGGGGTGTCGCAGACCCCCCCCTTCTCCGGAAAAACCCCTTTTTCCCAAGGCGGTGGAGCGGCGGTCAGCAATGGCCGCCACGAAGAAGCCAGCAACCGGGTAAGATTGTGCTGGAGGAAGTGTGAAGAGTGAAAGTTTTGTCTGAGCCGGGTCAAGTAACATCTTTTAAATTGCCTGGAACTGAGCTGTTTGAATTGCTGGAGGATACATTGTATCCCTAAGAAGAGCGAAAGCGGCGGAGAAGCTGTTAAAGGGAACTTTTTTTTTCTTTTTTTTTTTTACTCTCCCACCCCATGGAAACAGCAGAAATATTTGGATATATTGGACATTGAAAGTGAATTGCTTTGAGAGTTGAAGCTAAGGGACAAAAGGATTCTTGGACATTGAAATATTTAAGAAATTGGAAAATCTTTGTTGGAGGTATGGATTTTTGATTATTTAAAATTGACATTGCAAGTGGGAAGGGAGAGGAAAAAAAAATTGGAGCAGAAGCTGAAAAAGGAGGAGATTGCCTGGAATCCCAAAGGAAGATATATGGTAATTGGACCTCTTTGATTAAAAATTACCCCAGAAAGAGAAAGAGAAGAAGGAAGAAAAGTATTAACTTTTGGAACTTTTTTTTAATTGTTTTTGATTGTCTTTGATTAAAAATACTTCTGGTTGTTTTGGAAAAAGTTTCCCTTTTCATAATGGCATCGCTTGTGGATGAACTAGAGATTGAATATCAAAAATATAAAAAAGAAGATACTTTGGGCACTTTGTTTCAATTCTTAGAAATGGCGTTATGTACTTATGAAAAGTTGATTACGCAGCAGAAGGACTGGGACAAGGAAGAAGAGGAAGAAGAAGCCATCTTTGATGAACAATGGGTCCCTTCCGGAGAGGAGGAGAAAAAGGATAAGAAAAAGGGGATTTTAAGAATTATAAAAACAACCAAAAGAGAGAAAAATGAGCGAAAAAGTGGAGGCAAGGTTAGAAAGCAAAGGAAAAGGAGCAAGAAAAGCGAGGAGAAAAAACAAAGGGGTAAAAAGGGCAAGGAGAAGAATAAGCAAGAGAGAAAGGGGGGGAGGAGAAGCCTTAATGGGGGGAAGCAAGACCTAAAGAAAAAAAGTTTATTTAGAGACAATGGGTGAATTTAATTTAGGATAAAAGAGGGATTCTGGAGGGTACATAAGTTTGTGTTTTTATATGTGTATTTAGAGTATAAAATTCATTATGTAATCTTAGAATCTTTTAAACAGAATCCCAAGAAAAATTGCTATACGAAGTATTTTTAAGTTAGGGTAATGAGTTATAGACGTTACTCCAATTGGTGTATAGGAGAAGTATAGTAAAAGAAAAAAGATGAATGGATAATGGGAAATAGAACAGACAAAGAATGTTGTTGAAAATGGTAATAAGATATGGAAGGATATATATGTTTTTGTTTTTTTTTGGATTTTGTATATTGATAAAAGGCAATAAAATTTTAATTAATAAGAAATAATTTGGATGAAAAGGAGAAGTAGGGATAAGATATGAAGTTAATACTATATGAAGTATTGATACTATAATTTGGAATTGTTATGCTTTATTGGTCTTTTATTATTATTTTTTCCTAGAAAAGAATTTATAAGCTGTTATGCCTTGATTCTTTGTGCATTGTTTTTATAAAACTGATAAAAATGGTTTTTTATATATATATATAAAAAAGAAAATGATAATAAGATATGGAAGGATATATGGGATGAATATGATGTTTGAATTTGTGTCTGTGTGAAGAGTTTTAACCCGGGAACAGACAACCTTCAGAAAAGATCTTTATGTTTTGTTTATGTTTTGTGTTTTGTATGTTTGTGTATTGTGTTTTTTGTAAAACTAATAAAATTTGTTTTTTATAAAAAAAAAAAAAAGAATCAATAAAACCTTGGAGGAATGTTAGATGAGAATAATTGTAAACAAGCCAGAAAGAAATGAATATGATGATTATAAAATGGATAAATATAGAAAAGAAATGAAATTGAATAAGAGTAAAGAGAAATAATGAGAAATTTGCTGAAAGATATTTATGTGTCCATATGGAAATGGGATAAATTAGAATTATGTTGTATAAAAATAATGTTTTATTCGACTTGTAAAAATTTATAATGTTAAGAGGTTTTATGTACTTAATGGTCAATGATGTGTTGTTTGTCTTTAAAATTAATAAAATTTGTTTCAAAAAAAAAAAAAACAATGCAAATGACCAGCTATCTACAAGGAATATAAATCCTTCCATTCCCCATCTTTCCATTCTTCAGAGCTGAAGAAGCTTCTCAGATGGAAAGGGAAACATCGTCAAAGAAAAGTCCAGTTGCCTCTTGAAAAATCTCCTCTGGGTTCGCAGTAAGCCTTTAGGCCATTTTGTCCTGAGAAAATATATTGTACCCGACATGCATTCTTGGGGACATTCAGATGGCTTAGAGCTCGGTGTTTACCGTTAGCACCTTATATTTTTAGCCGCTTAATCTCCTGACGTCAACATGATCCCGAATGTTGACCAGAGTTATATCAGGTTTGCTCCAAAACAGCTTGGCAGTGATTTATGTAGCTGTAAGCAAAGTGAACATCCAGCCTTCTGCTAATGTCAGAGATGGTGCCAGGGGTGAAGTATTGCCATTATTGAAAAATAAAGGATGCGAGGGGGCACCTGTCCAACTCCATCCATTTTAGCCAGGGACACTTTAACCTTTGACACGAAGGAAGCAAACAAGAGGTTTTGCCGTTTGCAAAAGGAGGCACCGGTCCAATTTTGCAGTGGGCAACTTTTCAGGCTGCACTATTAAAAAAAAACCAAATCCCCCCCCCCCCCCCCCAAAAAAAAAATACAAAAAAACCCAAAACAAAACCAGGCTTTGGCTGAAGTTAGCCGTGAAAAGATTTCATGGTCCTTTCATTCTGTGAGACTTCAGTAGAACAAGAACGGTTGCGGGAATCGAGTATGTCAAGTCTAATGAAAAGAAGGACTAGGGGAGACATGATAGCAGTCTTCCGATATCTCAGGGGCTGCCCCAAAGAAGAGGGAGTCAAACTATTCTCCAAAGCACCAGAAGGCAGGACAAGAAGCAATGGATGGAAACTCATCAAGGAGAGATTCAACCTGGAAATAAAGAGAAATTTCCTGACAGTGAGGACAATGAATCAGTGGAACAACTTGTCTCCAGAAGTTACAAATGTTCCAACATTGGAGAGATTTTTAAGAGATTGGATTTTGTCTGAAATAGTACAGGGCAGGGGTCTTCAAACTTGGCAGCTTTAAGACTTGTGGACTTCAACTCCCAGAATTCCTCCTCCAGTCATGTTAGCTCAGGAGTTCTGGAGTTGAACTCCACAAGTCTTAAACTTGCCAAGTTTGAAGACCCTTGGGATAAGGCACTGATGACGAGTGCCCAAAACACGTATGCACATCCCTAAAATGCAAGGTGTGCCCCCCTAGTCATGTGCATGATCGCCCATGCATGCGTGTGCCCCTATGCATGCGTACGTGCCCCATGCATGAGCCCCCACATGTGCAGCAAAGACCCGAAGGCTACCTGGCTAGCGGGAGACGCATGCGTATGCATGTTGGAGCTGAGCTGGGGCAAAGGTACACGTGCCCACAGAGAGAGAGAGAGAGAGAGAGAGAGAGAGAGAAAGAGAGAGAAAGAAAGACAAAGCTTAGAGCAGTGTTAGCTAACCTTTTGGGGCTTCTATGCCAAAAATTGTGTGCTCACTTGCACACTTGCCTGCGAGCACTCAGAAGGCAATGCGTGCTCCTCCTTACGCATGTGTGCGCAATCCTCACCCACACCCGCCACCTCCTTAACTGCACTGCACCTCAGAGCTGATTTTTGGCTGGTTTGAGGCCTTTTTCGGCCTCCCAGAAGCTTGAGGAAGGCTTCTGCAAGCTTTTCAGGATGAAAACTAGGCCTGTTTCGTCACTTCCGGTATTTCCAGAAAAACAGGAAGTGATCAAACAGGGCTAGTTTTCATCCTGAAAAGCCTGCAGAAGCCTTCCTGAAACCTCTGGGAGCTGGAAAAAGGCCTCAAACCGGCTGAAAATCAGCTGTGAGGCACACATATGCTCAGTGAGTTAAGTTTGCCTGTAGCTCGTGTGCCGTCACAAATGGCTCTGCGTGCTACCTATGGCATGTGTGCCATAGGTTCAACTTCACGGGCTTAGAATATAGTTTTCCAACTCTTTTTTTATTCAGTATGTGTATCAAGTGAAGTGTGCGCATTCATATACACAGACACATATACATACTGTATATACTAGTGGCTGCCAACTAGTGCGCCGCGGCCCACTGAGAAAATTTTGGTGGGCCACAAAGAAATCTCACCCCCAGAGTACCCCCCCTGAAGCAATTAATCCAGGCTGCGCAGAAACACAAGGCTGCTCAGCCCATATGGCCCGTGGGAACCCTCCCCACCCACTCACTCCTTACCCTGCAAACTTTTCTGCTAAGTTGCTATTTTTCCTTTTTCCAACCATCATCTGTTCTGCTGTGCCGCGAGATTTAGATTACCGTATATACTCGAGTATAAGTCGACCCGAATATAAGTCGAGGCACCCAATTTTACCACAAAAAACTGGGAAAACTTATTGACTCGAGTATAAGTCGAGGGTGGGAAATGCAGCAGCTACTGGTAAATTTCAAAAATAAAAATAGATGCCAATAAAAACTTTCACTAGGACAGTTGAGAATAAGTTTGATGTTCACAATTTCCTCTTTGAAAGAGACCAGTAAATAGGGAACAAGAAGATGAAGAAAAAGAAGTGTGTTTTTTCACACTTTTCACACTGAAGTGAACAAAAATGGCATCATAGGAACAAGCTTATTCTCAGCCCAAAGGTTTGTTTCTGATTTCTTCCCTGATTTAAGGGAAATTTGGGAAACGATCTCACTATCATGAAAGGTTTGATTGATTCACTAACGCAAAAGATGATGATGATGACAGTGGTAGGCAGGAGTCACTCTCTCCCTTGCAAGAAAAAACCAAGAGCCGTTCTTATGATATCTCTCTCTCTCTCCCCCCCCTCCCCCTCCTCCCGAGTGGACTGAAAGCAGCTGGAGCTGAGGAAATGAAACTGAGTGGAGCGACCTCCACTTGCATTGCTTTCTCAGCCTAAAGCTCAGAAAAGCCTCCCCCTCCTCCTCCTCCCCCTCCTCCTCCCCCCTCCCCCTCCTCCCGAGTGGACTGAAAGCAGCTGGAGCTGAGGAAATGAAACTGAGTGGAGCGACCTCCACTTGCATTGCTTTCTCAGCCTAGAGCTCAGAAAAGCCTCCCCCTCCTCCCCCTCCTCCCGAGTGGACTGAAAGCAGCTGGAGCTGAGGAAATGAAACTGAGTGGAGCGACCTCCACTTGCATTGCTTTCTCAGCCTAAAGCTCAGAAAAGCCTCCCCCTCCTCCTCCCCCTCCCCCTCCTCCCGAGTGGACTGAAAGCAGCTGGAGCTGAGGAAATGAAACTGAGTGGAGCGACCTCCACTTGCATTGCTTTCTCAGCCTAAAGCTCAGAAAAGCCTCCCCCTCCTCCTCCCCCTCCCCCTCCTCCAGAGTGGACTGAAAGCAGCTGGAGCTGAGGAAATGAAACTGAGTGGAGCGACCTCGGCTGGCGTTGCTTTTTCAGCCTAGAGCTCAGAAAAGCCTCCCCCTCCCATGCTTAAAAGTTGCAAAGGAAACACAGAAGCAGGGAAGCGGCTGCCCAGCTTCGGAGCTCCACACCATTTTTTTTTCAGAGGGGAATCTGACTCGAGTATAAGTCGAGGGCGGTTTTTTCAGCACAAAAAATGGGCTGAAAAACTCGACTTATACTCAAGTATATACGGTAGCTAGGAAGCAGGAAATGGTTGGATTTCTTGCTTTCTAGCTAAGCACAGCCAAACCTCCCTTAGGCCTGAAGGTTTGCTTGCAAGCAAATTCAGTGCAGACTCACAGCAAGCAAATTTGAGGGACTGAGCTAGCCGATGGCAGACAGATAGATCACTGAATGATTCTGTGAGCAACTTAATTGCCTGCTTTGCCTGGTTTTGCATAAAAGTTGCTTTTTTAATTAAAAAAAAATCAATATTTACATACATGGTGTGCTGTGAGTTAATTTTGTGAGTTTGCTTGCTAGCAAATTTTATGTGACAGACTGAGCTAGCCAATGGCAGATAGATCAATCTCTGAATGAATCTGTGATTCTACGAGCAACTCAATCTGCCTGTCTGCTTTGCCTGATTTTGGGTTAAAGTTGCTCTTTTTTTATTAAAAAAAAAATCAATATTTATATAAATATTTATAATATTTACATACAAGCCATGCCCAGCCAGTCACATGACCACCAAGCCACACCCACAAATTAGGCCACACCCACAGAACTGGTTAGTGGTCCCTGGGATATAAAATTATGAGTTTGGTGGTCCCTGAGGTCCAAAAGGTTGGCGACCCCTGGTATATACAGTACACACACATATATTTATACAGATACAGACAGACAGAAAGGAAAGCAAGACAGAACTTCCGGTTTGCGTGGCTTCGGAGCAGCAGGAATTCGCGACAGCTCGCGATTCCTGCTGGCTAGCTGCCGAGGTACCCCCGATCCAGATGGGTCAGGGGGTTATGGCTGCCCTGTAGGGACAGCTGAAGATAGAGGGGAGCCGGTTAGGGAGGTGGGGGCATCGCAGACCCCCCCCTTCTCCGGGAAAACCCCTTTTTCCCAAGGCGGTGGAGCGGCGGTCAGCAATGGCCGCCACGAAGAAGCCAGCAACCGGGTAAGAACTGTGCTGGAGGAAGTGTGAAAAGTGAAAGTTCTGTCTGAGCCGGGTCAAGTAACAACTTTTAAATCTCCTGGAATTGAGCTGCTTGTTGCTGGAGGATACATTGTATCCCTAAGAAGATCGAAAGCGGCGGAGAAGCTGTTAAAGGGAACTTTTTTTTTTAATTTTTTTTTTACTCTCTCATCCCACGGAAAAAGCAGAAATATTTGGATGTATTAGACACTGAAAGTGGATTGCTTTGAAAGTTAAGCTAAGAGACAAAGGGATTTTTGGACATTGAAAAATTTAAGAAATTGGAAAATCTCTGCTGGAGGTATGGATTTTTGATTATTTAAAATTGTTATTGCAAGTGGGAAGGGAGAAAGAAAAATTGGAGCAGAAACTGAAAAAGGAGGAGACTGTCTAGAACGTCTTGGTGGATCCCAAAAGAAGATATATGGTAATTGGACCTCTTTGATCAAAAATTAATTTGGAAAGAGAAAGAGAAGAAGGAAGAAAAGTATTAACTTTTGGAACTTTTTTCTTTTTTTCCTTTTTTTAATTGCTTTTGATTGTCTTGGATTAAAAATACTTGTGGTTGTTTTGGAAAAAGTTTCCCTTTTCATAATGGCATTCTCTGTGGATGAACTAGAGATTGAATATCAAAAATATAAAAAAGAAGATACTTTGGGCGCTTTGTTCCAATTCTTAGAAATGGCGTTATGTTCCTTAGAAAAGTTGACGCAGCAGAAGGACTGGGACAAGGAAGAAGAAGAAGAAGCCATCTTTGATGAACAATGGGTTCCTTCCGGAGAGGAGGAGAAAAAGGATAAGAAAAAGGGGTTTTTAAGAATTATAAAAACAACCAAAAGAGAGAAAAATGAGCGAAGAGATGGAGGCAAGGTTAGAAAACAAAAGAAAAGGAGCAAGAAAAGCGAAGGGAAAAAGCAAAGGGGTAGAAAGGGCAAGGAGAAGAATAAGCAAGAGAGAAAAGGGGGGAGGAGAAGCCTTAATGGGGGGAAGCAAGATTTAAAGAAAAAAAGTTTATTTAGAGACAATGGGTGAATTTAATTTAGATTAAAAGAGGGATTCTGGAGGGTATTTAAGAGTGTGTTTTTATATGTATGTATATTTAGAATAAAAAATTTATTATGTAATTTTAAGAATTTTTTAAACAGAATCCCAAGAAAGATTTATATGTAGTATTTTTAAGTTAGGTAATGTGTTATAGATGCAACTCCAATTGGTTTACAGGAGAAGTATAGTAAAAGAAAAAAGATGAATGGATGTTTGGAAATAGAACAGACAAAGAATGTTGTTGAAAATGGTAATAATGGAAGGATATATATGCTTTTTTTTTGATTTTGTATATTGATAAAAGGCAATAAAATTTTAATTGATAAATAATTTGGATGGAAAAGAGAAGTAGGGATAAGATATGAAGTTAATATTATATGAAATATTGATATTATAATCTGGAAATGTTATGTTTTATTGGTCTATCATTATTATTATTTTTTTAGAAAAGAATTTATAAGCTGTTATGCCTTGATTTTGTGTGTATTGATTTTAGAAAACTGATAAAAATGGTTTTTATATACATATATAAAAAAGAAAATGATAATAAGATATAGAAGGAGACTTAGGTTGAATATGATGTTTGAATTTGTGTCTGTGTAAAGAGTTTTTAACCCGGGAACAGACAACCTTCAGAAAAGATCTTGTAGTTTTGTCTATGTTTTGTGTTTGTATGTTTGTGTATTATGCTTTTGATAAAACTAACAAAATTTGTTTTTTATTAAAAAAAAGGAAAAAAGAATCAATAAAACCTTGGAGGAATGTTAGATGAGAATAATTTAAACAAGTCAGAAAGAAAAGAATATGATGATTATAAAATGGATAAATATGGAAGAGAAATGAAATTGAATTGGAGTAAAGAGAAATAATGAGAAACTTGATGAAAGATATTTGCGTGTCCATATGGGGATGGGATAAATTGGAATTATGTTGTATAAAAATATTGTTTTGTTTGACTTGTAAGGATTTACAATATTAAGAGGTTTTATGTGTTTATGTATTTAATGGTTAATGATGTGTTGTTTTATCTTTAAAATTAATAAAATTTGTTTCAAAAAAAAAAAAAGAAAGGAAAGCAAGACAGAGGGCAGGACAAGAAGCAATAGATGGAAACTAATCAAGGAGAGAAGCAAATTAGAACTGGGGAGAAATTTCCTGACAGGGAGAACAATAAATCAGCGGAATGAGTTGAATGAATGAATTCTTTATTGGCCAAATGTGATTAGACACACAAGGAATTTGCCTGTGGTGCATATGCTCTGCATGTACTTAAAAAGAAAAGAAACATTCATCAAGAATCATAAGATACAACACTTAATGATAGTCATAGGATGCAAATAGGCAATCAATATAAATCCTAAGGATACAAGCAGGGAACTGTTTGTTTAGCAGAGTGATGGCGTTCGGGAAAAAACTGTCTTTGCATCTAGTTGTTCTGACATGCAGTGCACTATAGCATTGTTTTGAGGGGAGGAGTTTAAACAATTTATGTCCGGGATGTGAGGGATCTGTAGATATTTTTACAGCCATCCTTTTGACTCCTGCAGTATACAGGTCCTCCATGAAAGGCAGGTTGGTAGCAACTGTTTTTTTCGGGAATCCTAATTATTTTCTGAAGTCCTGTTGGGTTGTAGAACCAAACAGTTGCCTCCAGAAGTTCGGGGTGTTCCATCACTGGAGGTATTTAAGAAGCGACTGAACAACCGTATGTCTGAAATGGTATAAGGTCTCCTGCCCAAGCAGGAAGTTGGACTAGAAGACCTCCAGGATCCCTTCCAACTCTGTTCATATGTTGTCCTGTCGTCAGGGTGTGTTTCCGATGGACCTTTTGGGAAATACCCCCCCCTCCAATTATATAAGAAAGGAAGTGAGTCTGTTTTAGTTCTCCACACTTCAAGCTTTCTTTCCTCATGTACAAAATCTGAAATGTTCATCTCGATTATCGGCAGAGGAACTTTCACGTCCTTCCTTTGACAAATGAGACTTGTGAAGAGAGACACAACATGCCCAGAGAAAGATGCGGTCACCTACGTCTGATGAGATGTAAAGAAAAATAAAATGAGAAAGAACAACGTTGCCCTGACAAAGGATGCCCTATAACCGTGATGGCGAACCTATGGCACATATGCCACAGGTGGCACGCAGAGCCATTTGTGCCGGAACACGAGCTGAAGGCAAACCTTACCTCACTGCACATGTGGGTGCCTCACAGCTGATTTTCAGCCAGTTTGAGTCCTTTTGTTGGCCTCCCAGTGGCTTGAGGCTTCTGCAGGCTTTTCAGGGCGAAAACGATCATCACTTCCTGTTTTTCCGAAGATACCAGAAATGACGAAACAGGACTAGTTTTCGGCCTGCAAACCTGCAGAAGCTTTCCTCAAGCCTCTGGGAGGCCCAAAAAGGCCTCAAACCAGCCGAAAATCAGCTGTGAAGCGCAGTGCAGGTAAGGGGGCAGCAGGGGGGTGGGTGGGTATTGCACGTGCATGGATAGGGGGCATGGAGGGTGCACATTGCCTTCTGGGTGCTGGCCACGTGAGCACGAGCGTGCAAGCGCACGCACTATTTTTGGCACAGGAGCCCAAAACGGTTAGCCGCCACTGCCCTATAAATTCCTATACCTACACTTAGCATGCACATGAACTCCACGACTTAGGACCAGAGTTGAGCCCAAGATTTCTGCTGTTAAGTGAAACAGTTATCAACTGAATGTTGCTCCATTGTACGTCTTTCCTTGCCATGGTTGTTAAAGGGAATCACCGCAGCTTCTTATAATGTTAGTACCACAATTGTTCAGTGAATCTGGCTTCCCCATTGACTTTGCTTGTCAGCTGGGATGCTGCAACAGTCACAAGTACATGCCAGTTGCCAAGCATTCGACTTTGGGTCACGTGACCAGGGGGATACTGGGAAGGTCGTGCGAAAATCAGCCATAAGTCACTTTTTTCCGTGCCGCTGTAACTTTGGTCACTAAACGAAAGGTTGTAGGTCAAGGACTACCTGTATCTAGAAAAGAGTGAATTTTCATTGCAATAAGTGATTAAGAGTTGAAGGGACCCTGGAGGTCTTCTAGTCCAACCCCCCCCCCCCCTGCCCAGACAGGAAACCCTAGACCTGTGATGGCGAACCTATGGCACGCGTGCCACAAGTGGCACGCAGAGCCATTTGTGCGGGCATACAAGCCCCAGGCAAACTTACCTGCACTGTGGGTGCACATGCCTCTCCGCTGATTTTCGGCCCATTTGAGGCCATTTTTGCCCTCCCGGAGGCTCAAGGGAAGCCTCTGCAGCCTCCGGAGGCCGAAAAATGGGCCTTCCGGAAATACCGGAAGTGCCGAAATGGGCCTGTTTGCAGCCTCCCAAGGCTCCAGAGGCTTCCCTTGAGCCTCCAGGAGGGCAAAAACAGCCTCAAACGGGCCAAAAATCAGCTGGGCAGGGGTGTTGCGCATGCATGCGCAGGGCTGGCAGGACGCATTGCATTGTGGGTGTTGGCACACATGCGCTTTTGGCACACCACAACAAAAAGTTTCGCCATTGCTGTCCTATACCAAGACGGAGCAATGGTTGTCCAATCTCTTCTTAAAGAGCTCCAGTGATGGAGCACCCACAACTTTTAGAGGCAAAGCTCTTCCACTGGTTAACTGTCCCCACGGTTAGGAAGTTTCTCCTTAGTGCGACGTTGCTTTTCTTCTTGATTAGTTTCCACCCATTGCTTCTTCTCCTGCCTTCAGGTACTTTAGAGAATAGGTTGACCCGCTTTTATTTGGGGCAGCCCCTGAGATATTGAAATCATGTCACCCTTAGTCCTTCTTTTCATTAAACCAAACGTACCCAATTCCCGCCACCATCCTTTGACATGTTTTAAGCCTCCAGCCCAGGGGTCTCCAACCTTGGCTCCTGGAAGCCTGGCGGACTTCAACTCCCAGAGTTCCACAGCCAGCAAAGCTGGCTGTGGAATTCTGGGAGTTGAAGTCCGCCAGGCTTCCAGGAGCCAAGGTTGGAGACCCCTGCTCCAGCCCCTTAATCATCTTTGTTGTTCTTCTCTGCACTCTTTCTAGAGTGGTTGTCAGACAGCAGCTTCACAGGCCTGATCTAAGCACCCTTCAGGCTGGATCTGGCCCTCAGGCCTTGAGTCTGACACCCCTGGAAATGGCATAAGGGTCTCCTGCTTGAGCAGGGGGCTGGACTAGAAGACCTCCAAGGTCCCTCCCAGCTCTATTCTGATGGATCGGTTGTGCAATGTGTCCTATCCAAATTGTCAGGATTGGAAACACCAGGGACGGCTGTTCCAGTTTTGAAAGGAAAAAAAAAAACACTCCAGGGTGCACAATCTAGAGCCCCCAACCAGATAACCTTTTCCCCAGAGGGCAAAATAAATGCCGGAGAATGCACGGATAACAATTTGGCATAAGGTTGCCTTCATTTGCTGCGCTCAAGCCTCCCCGTGCCACTATCTTCATGCTAGCCCAATATTGCAAAATAAATAAACATTAATAAGCAGAGTGTGCTGAGATTAAAGATCAGGCTGCACTACTTATGCCCTAATTCTGTTAAGTACGGAATTTTATTTCAACACCGTCGTCATATTCTTGATTTTAGTTTTTATCTCCAAGGATCAAGTCCGTGGTCTGAATTTCAACCTTGGTCTACTCACCTACAGGACAGTTGGCTCAAGTCCAAGCACCTGGGGTAAAGGCTACAACAGGTGGCTCTTGGCTTACAAACATCCTGTCAACTCATAAAACATTTTATACACGTTTTATATGTCAACAGAAAGAAGGGAGGGGGAGTTTCAAAGAGCAGGCAGTAGTGTTGAATCGAAAAGTACATTCCATTCATGTTTTCTTCGGAGACTGATTAGATGATTGAAGCTTACTGATGGTTTAAAGCAAGGATCTTCAAACTTGGCAACTTCAAGACATATGGACTTCAACTCCCAGAATTCTTGAGCTAACATGACTGGAAGAGGAATTCTGGGAGTTGAAGTCCACAAGTCTTAAAACTGTCAAGTTTGAAAACCCTTGATTTAAAGCAAGGCTCTTCAAAACTTGGCAACTTTAAGACTCGTATGTTTTAGCCTCCAGTCCCCTAATCATCCTGGTTCCATCTCTGCACTTTTTCTAGTCTCAACATCTTTTTATAGTGTGGTAACCAAAACTGGATGCAGTACTCTAGGTGTGGTCTCACTAAGGCTTTGTAAAGTGGCATTAGTAGTACCTCCCTTGATCTTGAAGGTATCCCTCTGTTAATGCAAATTAATAGAGGGGCAGCAGCAACTAATTTCACCACCACCTTGCTTAACAACGGAAAATCCGGGCTCAATCATGCTCATCATTTGAGGATTACCTGTTGCATGAGACCAGTTATGAAAGACTTCTCCACCCCCATCTTCTTAAACCATTGTTTTTTTATTCTTGCCAATAAGCCACACATTAAAAAAATAAAAGCTTATATGGACAAAAAGGACATTTTACAAGGCCGGCTCAAAAAAGAACAACAATTGACCTGTTGACAAAAAAAAAAAAGAGGAAACTCTGAATGAAGAGATTGAAAATCCAATGCACAATACCTCTGCTCATGTAAATAATTCTTCATTTAATAGTGGAACAATGGTTCATTCAAAGGGCATTAATAAATCGCTCTGATTTAAACTGAAGTGTAGCATTTTTTCCAGGATAAACATTAGCTTGGAGAGTAGGCCGGGGCGGGTGGGGGGGAGGTTAGGATGGAGAGTTTGCTTAAAAGGACTTTTAAAAATGCATATTATTATTATGATTATTTTTGGTCCACTGATGTAAGAATGAAGGAATTGTCTCGAAAGGCAGGTTAGGTTCACCAACGCATTACAGATGTAAGTCCTCAAACTTACGCCCAGAACGGAGCCTCAACATTTCTGTTGCTGGGCAAGACATTGAGGGGCCTTTGCCCCATTTTATGACCTTTCTTCCCATGGAGGTTAACCGAATCAAGGCAGTTCCTCAGTTCTTCAAACGGTTGTTAAGTGAATCTGGATTTCCCCATTGAATTTGTGGGTTGGAAAGTTCTGAAAAAGGATGTGACCACGAGATATTACAACAGGCATAGGTACCCTGCTTCCCCAAAATACGACTTATCCCAAAAGTAAGTCCTAGCCAGATTTTACACGTGTGCCCAATATAAGCCCTACCTCCAAAATAAGTCCTACCCCCAAAATAAGCCCTAATTAAGATCCCGCCCACTCCAGAGTGGATGGATAAAAATTAAGCTAGGGTGGAGTTGGTGGGGCGGTGGAGCCGCCCTACTACTTACCTTTGGACAGTTGTAGCCAGGCCTCACACACCCCAACACCTGCCTTGCTGGCCCATTTCTTCTGCAGCCGGCAAGGCTGGCAAGGCTCTCCTTGAAAGCCTCTGTAGCTGAGAACAAAGCTCCAGATTGATCTAGGACTCTGTTCTCCATTGCAGAGGCCTTCAGGAAAGCCTTGCCGGCCTCAGGAGAAGTAGTTCCTGAAGTCCTCTGACAGTGAAAAGGAGGCTGGGGGTGACGCACACAATGTGATCCCCCCCAAAATAAGCTCTAGTGCCTTTTTTGGGGGTGGGGGAAAAAAAAAACACCCCAGTAAGACAGGGTCTTATTTTGGGGGAAACACAATACATGCCAGTTGCCGAGCATCCAAATTTTGATCACATGACCACGGAGATACTGCAACAATCCATTGGTGTATGTGTGTGTGGGGGGGGAAGGTCCAAAGTCTTTTTTTCCTGTGCCCTTGTAATTTTTGAATGGATGGTTGTAAGTCAAAAGATGGACATCTCCTGAGGCAGCTTGTAAGTTAATCAGGAGTTAACAATGGAGTTTAAAGGGTGGAATTTTTGAACCTGACATTCTCTACAGAGAATGAGGAAGCATCGAACAAAAAACAAAAAACAAAAACAAAAAAACAAAACAAAACAGGAACAGATTATTATTTCTTTTTTCTAAATCATGCACAACACAGAACCCCTCAACATATATAGAGAAGAACTCAAATGACACACATTTCGCATGCAGGATGCGTTTCTTCGCAAACCTGATTTGCTTAGTAACTTAACTCTCAAGTTCTGGTCCATAAAAATTATTTATGAGGTGGTAAAGTTGTAGGGTAGTATTTGGCAATGGTATCAACTTTTAAGACCTGTGGACTTTGACTCCCAGAATTCCCCAGTCAGCTATGCTATGCTGACTGGGGAATTCTGGGAGTCGAAGTCCACAGGTCTTAAAAATGGCCATAGTTGGACATTCCTGTAGTACAGTATTCTGTAGGAAAATCAATCTTAGCCTTTTTTTTCCCATTCTTGTCCTGATGGTGTTGAAATGGGCTAGAATTGTAGCTCCCATCATGCTGCCAGCAGGTGATGGGGCTTGTAGTCCAACTCCTGGAAGATGCCAAGATAGCAAAGAATTGAACAGGATGATTTTGTCTCTAACTCTGCGAATGGGACCAAAAATGAGAGAAAGAATAAAACTGAAGACTTATAGCCAGATCTTCCAAGTTGTCAATGGAAGATGTGTGGAACAGGGTTTCCTTTTATCCTTCCTGCAATTCCTATTTAGAAATGTATGAGTTTGGGAGGGACCTCAGGAGTCTTCTAGTCCAACCCCTGCTCAAGTAGGAGAACTTATACCATCCTGGTCAAATGGTTGTCCAGTCTAGTTTTGAAAGCTTCCACAACTTCTGGAGGTACCGTATATACTCGAGTATAAGTCGAGTTTTTCAGCCCATTTTTTGTGCTGAAAAAACCGCCCTCGACTTATACTCGAGTCAGATTCCCCTCTGAAAAAAAAATGGTGTGGAGCTCCGAAGCTGGGCAGCCGCTTCCCTGCTTCCGTGTTTCCTTTGCAACTTTTAAGCATGGGAGGGGGAGGCTTTTCTGAGCTCTAGGTTGAAAAAGCAACGCGAGCCGAGATCGCTCCACTCAGTTTCATTTCCTCAGCTCCAGCTGCTTTCAGTCCACTCGGGAGGAGGGGGAGGGGGAGGAGGAGGGGGAGGCTTTTCTGAGCTTTAGGCTGAAAAAGCAACGCAAGTGGAGGTCGCTCCACTCAGTTTCATTTCCTCAGCTCCAGCTGCTTTCAGTCCACTCGGGAGGAGGGGGAGGGGGAGGAGGAGGGAGAGGAGGAGGAGGGGGAGGAGGGGGAGGCTTTTCTGAGCTTTAGGCTGAGAAAGCAACGCAAGTGGAGGTCGCTCCACTCAGTTTCATTTCCTCAGCTCCAGCTGCTTTCAGTCCACTCGGGAGGAGGGGGAGGGGGAGGAGGAGGGAGAGGGGGAGGAGGGGGAGGCTTTTCTGAGCTTTAGGCTGAGAAAGCAACGCAAGTGGAGGTCGCTCCACTCAGTTTCATTTCCTCAGCTCCAGCTGCTTTCAGTCCACTCGGGAGGAGGGGGAGGAGGGGGGGGGGGAGAGAGAGAGAGAGATATCATAAGAACGGCTCTTGGTTTTTTCTTGCAAGGGAGAGAGTGACTCCTGCCTACCACTGTCATCATCATCATCTTTTGCGTTAGTGAATCAATCAAACCTTTCATGATAGTGAGATCGTTTCCCAAATTTCCCTTAAATCAGGGAAGAAATCAGAAACAAACCTTTGGGCTGAGAATAAGCTTGTTCCTATGATGCCATTTTTGTTCACTTCAGTGTGAAAAGTGTGAAAAAACACACTTCTTTTTCTTCATCTTCTTGTTCCCTATTTACTGGTCTCTTTCAAAGAGGAAATTGTGAACATCAAACTTATTCTCAACTGTCCTAGTGAAAGTTTTTATTGGCATCTATTTTTATTTTTGAAATTTACCAGTAGCTGCTGCATTTCCCACCCTCGACTTATACTCGAGTCAATAAGTTTTCCCAGTTTTTTGTGGTAAAATTGGGTGCCTCGACTTATATTCGGGTCGACTTATACTCGAGTATATACGGTAAATCCTTCCACTGATTAATTGTTCTTACTGTCCCAAAGGTGCTTTTTCCAACTAGACATCTCTTTTTTGTTCTTTCTTTTAAAAATGTTTCACTTCTCATCCATGAAGCTTCTTTTGTTCAGTTGCCTTTAGGGGTGTGTGGAAACACCTTTGAGACAACCATGACCTGGATTATGATTGAGAATCTCCTTAGACATTGCTCTGTCAGAAAAATTCTGCTTATTTCTAGGTTGGGTCTGTTTTCAGCAAGTTTCCACCCATTGCTTCTTGTCCTGGCCTCTTTACTCCTTGAGTAATCCATCAATCAAAATAGAGCTGGGAGGGACTTCAGAGGTCTTCTAGTCCAACCCCCTACTCCACTAGGAGACCCTATAACATTTCAGACAAGGGGCTGCCCAGTTCTCTTCTTAAAAGTCTCCAGTGATGAAGCACCCATAACTTCTGAAGACAAGCTGTTCCACTGAGTTCTTTTTTTTAAAAAAAAAACAAATTTTATTGATTTTACAGAACACAAACAAAACTAAAAGATCTTTTCTGAAGGTTGTCTGATCCCGGGTTGAAACTCTTCGCACAGACACAAATTCAAACATCATATTCACTTTATATATCCTTCCATATCTTATTATCATTTTCTTTTTTATATTATATAAATAAACCATTTTTATCAATTTTATATAAACAATGCACAAGGCATAACAGCTTATAAGTTCTTTTCTAAGAAAAAATAATAAAAGAAGAAAACCAATTGAACATAACAATTCCAAATTATAGTATCAATACTTTGTCTATTTAACTTCATATCTTATCCCAACTTCTCCTTTTCATCCAAATTATTTCTTATTAATTAAAAAAAATTTTTTTTTGCCTTTTTTCAATATACAACATCCAAAAAAAACAAAAGCATAACAAAACCTTTATATATCCTTTCATATCTTATTACCATTTTCAATAATATTCTTTGTCTGTTCTATTTCCAACTATCCATTCATCTTTTTTCTTTTATTATACTTCTCCTATACACCAATTGGAGTAACGTCTATAACTCATTACCCTAACTTAAAAGTACTTCATATAACAATTTTTCTTGGGATTCTGTTTAAAAGATTCTAAAATTACACAATGAATTTTATACTCTAAATACACATATAAAAAACACAATCTTATGTACCCTCCAGAATCCCTCTTTTATCCTAAATTAAATTCACCCATTGTCTCTGAATAAACTTTTTTTCTTTAGATCTTGCTTCCCCCCATTGAGGCTTCTCCTCCCCCCCTTTCTCTCTTGCTTATTCTTCTCCTTGCCCTTTTTACCCCTTTGTTTTTCCTCCTCCCTTTTCTTACTCCTTTTCCTTTGCTTTCTAACCTTGCCTCCACCTTTCCGCTCATTTTTCTCTTCTTTGGTTGTTTTAATAATTCTTAAAATCCCCTTTTTCTTATCCTTTTTCTCCTCCTCCCCGGAAAGAACCCATTGTTCATCAAAGATGGCTTCTTCTTCCTCTTCTTCTTTGTCCCAGTCCTTCTGCTGCGTAGTCAACTTTTCATAAGTACATAACGCCATTTCTAAGAATTGAAACAAAGTGCCCAAAGTATCTTCCTTTTTATATTTTTGATATTCAGTCTTTAGTTCATCCACAAGCGATGCCATTATGAAAAGAGAAACTTTTCCCAAAACAACCACAAGTATTTTTAATCAAAAATAATTCAAAAAAAATTCCAAAAATTAATACTTTTCTTCCTTCTTCTCTTTCTCTTTCTGGGGTTAATGTTTAATCAAAGAGGTCCAATTACCATATACCTTTCTTTGGGATTCTAGGCAATCTCCTCCTTTTTCAGCTTCTGCTCCAATTTTTTTTCCTCTCCCTTCCCACTTGCAATATCAATTTTAAATAATCAGAAATCCATACCTCCAACAAGGGTTTTCCAATTTCTTAAGTTTTTCAATGTCCAAAAATCCTTTTGTCCCTTAGCTTCAACTCTCAAAACAATTCACTTTCAATGTTTAATATGTCCAAACATTTCTGCTGTTTCCATGGGGTGGGAGAGTAAAGAAAAAAAAAAGTTCCCTTTAACAGCTTCTCCGCCGCTTTCGCTCTTCTTAGGGATACAATGTATCCTCCAGCAATTCAAACAGCTCAGTTCCAACCAATTTGAAAGATGTTACTTGACCCGGCTCAGACAGCACTTTCACTCTTATTTCCTCCAGCGCAATCTTACCCGGTTGCTGGCTTCTTCGTGGCGGCCATTGCTGACCGCCGCTCCACCGCCTTGGGAAAAAGGGGTTTTTCCGGAGAAGGAGGGGGTCTGCGACACCCCCAACCCCCTGTCTGACTCCCCTCTCTCTTCAGTTGTCCCTACAGGGCAGCCATATCCCCCTGACCCATCTGGATCGGGGGTACCTCGGCAGCTAGCACAGCAGGAATCGCGAGCTGTCGCGAATTCCTGCTGCCCCGAAGCCACGCGAAACCGGAAACCCAAGCTGTTCCACTGAGTTCTTGTTCACACTATTGGGAAGTTTCCTCCTTAATTCCAGGTTGTTTCTCTCCTTGATTAGTTTCTATCCATTGTTTCTTGTCCTGCCTTCAGGTACTCTGGAAAATAAGTTGAACCCCTCTTCTTTGTGGCAGCCCCTTAAATACTGGAATATTGTGATCATATCATCCCTAGTTCTTCTCTTTGTTAGACAACACATATCCAGTTCCTTCCACCATGCTCCATATATTTTAGCCTCCAGTCCCCTAATCATCTTTGTTGCTCTTCTCTGCATATTTCCAAAGTGGTTGTAAGACAATGATTGTAAAACATGTCCTATATAATAAATAAGAACTGGAAGCAATGAAGGTTCTTCTACTTTTGAAAAACTCCTGGGGACATAATCCACCGGAACCCCGCTACCCATATCACCTCTAGTCCTTCTTTTCTCTAGACTAGCCATACCCAGTTCCTGCAACTGTTCTTCACAGTTCAGTAGATGGAGGGGATGCAATCGAGGGAATAGAGGCAGTTGGGAGAAGTTCAATAGAGGGTAATAATAATGATGATCGTAGATACCTAGGACACTGGCAGAAACCTGTATCAACCATGAGTACCAGTCAATGGTATTTGTGATGTATTTTTGAATCTTCAATTGATTGAGTTTCCTGTTTAATGAATAAAGTATATAACAACAACAGTAATGTATTCAAAAAGTCATGTAAACATTAAAGCGGAAAAAGTTGCTGAAAATAAGAAGATGAAGATCTTGTGCGACTTTTGAATACAGACGGGTCGCCAATTGGAACACAACACGCCAGATATCACAGTTGTCGAAAATCGAATCTGTACATATAAAAGCGAAATGCTACTCATGCATCATCACAAAATCTCCAGAACCGTAAAGCCTACAAACTTGAACTTTGACACCTATGTTCCTGTTGGCTTCTTGGTGCTCACTAAGAAAGGATTTTTCAAAATGACCATCAGATCATTAGTATTTTGTATATTATTATTAACACACTCTGATGCTAAGGCGTTCTACTCCCCCTCCCCGCCTGAAAAGAAATCTGTTCCAAATGCAAAATACAAGTAGAGGAGAGGAGTTTCAGTTTCAGAGCACCAAGCAGCTTTAGTACAGAACAGTTGAGCTAAGCCATGCCCAGGCTCCTTGCTGTCTCCTTCTTGCTCACACAACAAATACTGTTTCAGTTTCCAAACAACCCTCAACTCTCTCACACACTGACAGGACCCTAGCCAGATGAATACTGATGGATGCTGGTAGGCAGAGGCAGAATTCTTTTTCTCCTTATTTTTCTCCCCAAAAACTAAGCCCAACCACATAGTTTTGTAGTGAAGCATGGGTATCAGGCTAGTTTATTGATATCGCTGTACCAGGAGATGCCAGGGTCAAAGAAAAAGAACTGGGGGGAAAAATCATGAAATATTGCGACATGGCCATCGAAACTACCTGATGATGCTATGAAACATGGGACAGGGATACCCATTGTCATCGGGGCACTTGGTACCATGTCCAAGAATTCTGCAAAACACTTCAAGAAATTGCAGCTTCCTGCAATAACAGCAGCGGAACTGCAAAAAAGACTGCGCTACTCAGAACATCGTTTATTTTAAGAAGATATTTGGTCAATACCTAGGATGCTGGCAGCAACTCACATCAACCATCAGTGCCACTCACTGGTATTTGTGATGCATTTTTAAATGTTCAGTCAACTGAGTTTCATGTTTAATGAATAAAAGTTTATAATAATAAGCCATCAGAATGAATGCAATCAAAGCCAGAATAGAAAAATCTGCTGAGGATCCCAAGTGCAGATTCTGCAAAGAAGTGGACAAAACCATTGATCACACACTGAGCTGTTGCAAGACAATCACTCAGGCTGACTACAAACAATGTCACAACACAGTTGCTCAGATGGTCCACTGGAACTTGTGTCACAACTACCATCTGCCTGTAGCAAAGAACTGGTGGAATCATAAGCCTGAAAAAATGGTAGAAAATGAGCATGCAAAACTACTATGGGACTTCCGAATACAGACTGACAAAGTTTTGGAACGCAATACCGTGGATATCATGATTGTGGAAAAGAAAAAAGTGTGGATCGTCGACATTGCCATACCTGGTGACAGTAGAATCAATGAGAAACGACTTGAAAAAATCACCAGATATCAAGACTTGAAAATCGAATTGCAGAGACTCTGGCATGAACCAGTGACGGTGGTTCCAGTGGTACTCTGCACACTGGGTGCTGTGCCTAAAGATCTAGGCAAGCCCTTAAAAACAATTGGTGCTGACAAAATCACCACTGGTCAGCTGCAGAAGGCCACCTTACTGGGATCTGCTTGCATAATCCGCCAGTACATTACGCCGCCCTAAACGCTTGGGAAGTGTTCGACTAGTGATTTGTGATACGAAACCCAGCATAGTTCCTTTGCTGTGTACACTGTCATTTTTGTGAAGAAGAAGAAGAAGAAGAAGAAGAAGAAGAAGAAGAAGAAGAAGAAGAAGAAGAAGAAGAAGAAGAAGAAGAAGAAGAAGAAGAAGATTTAGTTGATACCTAGGATGCTGACAGAAACCCACATTAAAATCATTCACTGGAAATTGTGCCAAAAATTTGGATTTTTGTATAGTAACAACTACTGGGAACATCAGGTTGAGAAGGTTCTGGAGAATGAAAAAGTCAAGATCTTGTGGGACTTCAGAATTCAGACTGACAGGCACTTGGCCCACAACACACCTGACATAACAATAGTTGAAAAGAAAAAGGTTTGGTTCATTGACATCACCTGGTGATGCACGAACTGAAGACACGCAGCAAGAAAAAAAATCACAAAGTACTGGGACTTACAAATTGAAGTTGAGCGACTTTGGGAAAAGAAATCATGTGTTATCCCTATTGTAATTGGAGCCCATGGAGCAATACCTAAAGGGCTACCTCGCCATTTGGAAATTCTGAATTTATCAGACTTGAATACCCTGATTCTACAAAAAAACACCCTACTGGGAACAGCTTATATCCTCCAATGCTACCTTATAGTTCCTAGGTCCTTGGTTAGGACTCGAGCTGTTGAGCTACCAACCAGCCCCAAAGGCTGTGAATCCCCAAAGATTAACCACCATAATAATAATAATTTGGTTGATACCTAGGATGCTGGAAGAAACCCACATCAACCACCAGCACCAGTCAATTATATTTGTTGACAGAGTTTCATATTTAATGAAAGATGATAATTTTGTTTAAAAAAAAAAAATCACCAGGAAATTGAAAGTTGCAGAAAGAGGCTGTTTGTCTACAGATCAGGCAAGACATCACAATTTCTCCACTGCTGAGTCACTGTCCCGGCCAACATCAGAGAGGCGCAGCTGTCTCTTCGCTGGTAAACACACTGAAACTCTTGGAAGCCCCGCTGAAAGTTAGCCAAGGCACATTTCTCAGCTCTGCCCAAAGGCAGCCAAGAGGATGATGTTCTGCAGAACAGATCTTCCATGACAGGTGTCTCCAATCTTGGCAACTGGAAGCCTGGTGGACTTCAATTCCCAGAATTCCCAAGCTGGAATTCCCAACCAGTTGCCCAGGTTGGAGACCCCTGTTCCATGACGTTCTGCAGAGCAGATCTCCCAAGATGGGAAGAAGATCCTGAGTAGATCTGTTGCTACCAAGCGCTTCTCTTTGAAGAAGCTGGCTAGAATCTTCCATCCTGTTTTCTTCCTGTGCATTGAGTTTCCATCTCCCCAAGCATCGGAACGAAAGATGGGGAAATCCAGTGGTTTCCTCCCCCTTCCCCCCCCAGTGAGACCAGTCTCTCCAAATATGGGACGGAGCCAACTACTTCCACTTTTGCCTTTCAGCCCCAATCCAGGGGCCTTCGCAAGCCGTCGCTTTCGCGACAAACTTATCACATGACCTAAAATGGACACCTAACAACAAAAATCTCATCCAAAAAAGCACAAGAAAGAATGTTCTTTCTACGCCAACTCAGAAAACTCAAACTGCCCAAGGAGCTGCTGATCCAGTTCTACAGAGGAATTACGGAGTCTTTCATCTGCACCTCTATAACTGTCTGGTTTGGTTCTGCAACCCAACAGGACTGACAGAGACTTCAAAAAGTAATTAGGACTGCAGAAAAAAAAAAAAAGAACAATTGCTACCAACCTGTAGATTGGAGGAGGACCTGTATATCCTGCACGAGTCAAAAAGTGGGCGGTGAAAATATTTACAGACTCCTCAACCCCTTCCCTCAAAACGACACTATAGAGCACTCTGCACACCAGAACAACTAGACACAAAGATGGTTTTTCCCAGAACACCATCACTTCCCTCAACATTGTCAAATTAACTACTAAAACTGTATTACTATTATTCTTCTCATCCTTATTAGTACCTATCTCTTCCCACTTATGGCTATATCCATGTTGTTTGTATCTTTACAAACTTATATTGCTTTTATTGTTTCCTAGTATGATTTTGATTGCTTATTTAGTATCCTATGAATATCACTGTTGTATCTTATGATTCTTGACTAATGCACTTTATTCTTTCTTTTATGTACACTTTATGCATATGCATCAAGACAAATTCCTTGTATGTCCAATCACACCTGGCCAATAATTCAATTCTGTTCTGTTCTATTTTCTACTCTAATCTATTCTGGTGTGTTGAACATAAATTGAACACAACAATAGGGGAATCAGTTGCTGGGTCAAGTACAGGTGGTCCTTGACTTACAATAGTTCACTTAGTGACTGTTCCAAAGTTATGACGTCCCTGGAAAAAAAAGTGAATCGGAACCAGTTTTCACACTTAACGACCGCTGCAGCATTCCCCATGGTCGCCTGATCAAAATGCAGACCTTTGGCAACCGACTCATAGTTATGATGTTGGCTGCATCCCGAGGTGTGTGTGTTTGTGTGTGTGTGTCACATGATCCCCTTTTTTGCGACCTTCTGACTAGCAAAGTCCAGGGGGAAGCCAGATTCACTTAACAATCATATTACTAACTTAACAACCATGGCGATTCACTTAACAACGCTGGCAAGAAAAGTCATAAAATGGGACCAAAAAAAATCATTTAACAAAAGTTTCACTTAGCAACAAAAATGTTGGGCTCAGTTATGGTCGTAAGTTGAGGACTGCCTGTATGTAGGCTGGTCATAAGTAGGGAAGGGCACGTAGGAGTTTTGCATTTAAAGCTAGAAACTCAGGCTGTGTCAGTGTCCTTTTCTTGATTTTCTGCAAGGGAGAAGGAAGCCCAGGAGAGAAGTGATTCAACCTTATTTTACACAGTATCTCCTTCTATTTTTTCATTCCTTCCTTCCCTTCTTCCATCCTTCTCCTCTCCTCCTCCCTCCCTTTTTTCTTTCTCTCTCTTTTCTTTTTTTCTCTCCTTTCTCTCTTTCTCTCCCTTCCTTCTTTCTTTCCTTTTCCTTCCCTTTCTTTTTTCTTCTTTCTTTTTGCCCTTCCCTTCCTTCCTTTTTCTCTTCCTCCCTTCTTTCTTTCCTTTCTCTTTCTTTCCTTCTTCCTTTTTCTCCTTCCTTCCTTTTTTTCATTCCTTCCTTTCCTTCCTTTCCTTTTTCTCTTCCTTCCTTCCTTCCTCCCTCTTTCTTTCTTTCCTTCCTTTTTCTCCTTCCTTTTCTTTTTTCATTCCTTCCTTCCCTTTCTTTCCCTTTTCTTTTTCCTTCCTTCCTTCCTTTCTTCCTTTCTTTTTCTTTTCCTTCCTCCCTCCCTCCCTTCTTTCTTTCCTTTGTTTTTTCTTTCCTTCTTCCTTTTTCTCCTTCCTTCCTTCCCTTCCATCCATCCATCCATTTTCCCTCCCTCCCTCCCAAATGCTCATTTCTTACATTGTAACACTGCAATTTGTCAGTTTGTGATGGTGGTAAGGGCTGGGGTAAGGGCTGGGGGGTAAACCGACTGCAAGGGAACCAACAAGGTCATTTATTTTTCAGGACTTAATTACAAAGTTGGTTTGCTGGAATAAGGCACTCAGTGACTTAAGCCTCCCTTCTTCTGAAAAGGGGCGAGGCAGAGACCCATCAGCTAAAATCCAAGGCAAAACAAAAAACAAAAAGCAGAGTTTTCTTGGCCTTTCTAAAACAAAAGCCTACTCCCTTCGCCCTTTCAATATTTCCCACCACCGCCAACCGATCCTGGGTTTGTGTGCAAAGGCATCAGAAGGCCGAAGGAGGCTGGGGGGCATCTCGCCAGGTCTACCCTAGAAGAAAAGAACGAGAAGCCAGAGAAAGGAAGGCAAAATTGCAAGAGACAATGGCAAGGCTTCGGCCATGAAGGCTAAAAGTTCCATTTGCCTTTGAAATAACCTATTGCCTCCTTGGCTGTAAGCTGCTAGGAAAAAACAAACAAACAAAAAAACAGAAAACGGGACATCGGTTGGTAATCAGCCTCCAGGTAAGGCTATTAACCGCCTGCTAATTAAAAAAAAGCAAGCAACCACTGCCTGTGACCTAACTACTCTGGGTTTAAACTGCAACTCGAACCAGGAAATGTAAGCTGAGGCAGGCAGCAATACCCGGCCCCATCTTTTAAAACAGCCTTTGCGCAGAGCCTCTTCTCGAAGCAAAAGAGCTGAAGAGCAGGAAGGGTGGGAGGTGAGGTTTTGAGACGATAGTGAGTGAAACCTTAGGGACTAGAAGCGGAAGGGTTAGGAGCTCTGCCTTGCAAAAAAGTATCGGGATCGGCACTCAATATTGGCTAAGAGTTGGGTGGTTGCCAGAACCTCTCGGCTGAGTCAGGCAGCACTGAGTAACAGAGAAGAGGGAAGCTCTTTTGGGAAGTGTTTCTCAACAGAGGCCACTTTAAAACGGGTGGATTTCAACACCCAGAATTCCCCAGCCAGCCTGCTTTAACAGATAACAGATAATCAGAGTTGGAAGGGACCTTGTAGGTCATCTAGTCCAACTCCTACCCGCACCCAAGCGGGAGACCCTACACCATTTCTGACCAATGGCAGTCCAGTCTCTCCTTGAAAGCTTCCAGTGATGAAGCTCCCACAACTTCCAAAGGCAACTGGGTTGATTGTTCTCACTGTCTGAAAATTTCTCCTTATTTCCAGATTGAATCTCTCCTTGTTCAGTTTCCATCCATTGTTCCTAGTCTGGCCTACAGGCGCTTTAGAAAATAGCTTGACCCTTTCCTCTCTGTGGCAGCCCATCTGCGGCAGCTTTAAGAAGGGTGGACTTCAACTCCCAGAATTCCTCAGCCAGGATTTTTTAAGACATGGGGATTTTATATTCCAAAATTACCCAGCCAGCATGCTCTAAGATGGGTGGACTTCATCTCCCAGAATTCCCCAGCCAGCATGCTTTGACTTGTGGACTTCATTTCCCAGAATTCCCAAACCAATATGCTTTAAGAAGGCTGGACTTCAACTCCCAGAATTCCCCAGCCAGCCTAAGACGTCTGGGTCTTCAACTCCCAGAATTCCCCAGCCAGAATGCTTTGAAGTGTGGACTTCAACTCCCAGAATTCCTCAGCCAGGATTTTTTAAGACATGGGGATTTTATATTCCAAAATTACCTAGCCAGCATGCTCTAAGATATCTGGACTTCAACTCCCAGAATTCTCCAGCCAGCATGCTTTGACTGGTGGACTTCATTTCCCAGAATTCCCAAGCCAATATGCTTTAAGAAGGGTGGACTTCAACTCCCAGAATTCCCCAGCCAGCCTAAGATGTCTGGGTCTTCAACTCCCAGAATTCCCCAACCAGAATGCTTTGAAGTGTGGACCTCAACATCCAGAATTCCTCAGCTAGCATGCTTTAAAACATGTGGACTTTATATTACAAAATTACCCAGCCAGAATGCTTTAAGATATCTGGACTTCAACTCCCAGAATTCCTCAGCCAGCATTCTTTAAGACATGTGGACTTTATATTCCAAAATTCCCCAGCCAGAATACTTTAAAGACGTCTGGGCTTCAACTCCCAGAATTCCCCAGCTAGACTTCTGGGAGTTGAAGCCCACATATCTGGCTGGGGAATTCTGGGAGCTGAATATCTTAAAGTGGCCAAGTTTAAGAAACGCTGCTTTAAGAACTTTAATCACCAATGAGCTTAAATGGACCCAGCGAAGAAGACCTAAGATTTGTGTGCTGTTTGTTTATTGCTCTGCAATCCTAACCACAATCCCACAAGACTCATGGAGAGTTTCCAGGCACACAACCTTTAAATGAATCCCTGGTCTCAAACATAAAAGACACAGCACAGGACAACCTTAGAAAACCATCCAGGAAAAAGCAGAAATGTAACGGAACAAGTTAACCTGCTGGAATCTTGGCAGGGCTACACCTTGGGTATCCCGAGCGGTGCCAAGAAGGCTGTCAATACTAAAATATTTATAAGCATTAGTGGGTAAAAGGCAAAGCAAAGAATCCAGGCTGTTGGGTTTGTTTGTTTTTTGGGGGGGAGGGGGGGAGCTTTTACATCAACATCTACTGGACTTTTGGAATTCTACCAGAATTCAGCTCCTTTGCTTTCCCTTTTAGTGAAAATATATTTGTGGAGATTTCCTGTCATCCAGGCCATGGTTGCCCTGAAGGTACTTTTTCAGGAAGCAACTGGACTTTCTTTTGTTTTTTCTTTGAAGACGTTTCGCTTCTCATCCCAGAAGCTTCAGCTCTGACTGGAGGGTGGGGAATGGAAGGATTTATACTCTTTTGCAGACAAAGCTGTTCATTTGCATCCTTTTAGAGGTCACAGACACACCAGGTACAAAGACACACAGGTACAAAGTGGTAGGCGGGAGGTGAAAAATTGCATTGGAAAACCTACAGGTGAAAGATACACAGGTAGTCCTCAACTTATGACCACAATTAAGCCCAAGCTTTCTGTCAAAGATATATACCATTTCCCTGAAAATATGACTTACCCTGAAAGTAAGACCTAGCTTGATTTTGACACGGGTGCCCAATATAATGGAGGGTGGGGAATGGAAGGATTTATACTCTTTTGCAGACAAAGCTGTTCATTTGCATCCTTTTAGAGGTCACAGATAAACCTCCAAGTGGCCTCAACAACCCTCTTGAAAAGGATGCAAATGACCAGCTTTGTCTGCAAAGAGTATAAACCAGAGGTGGTATTCAGCAGGTTCTGACCAGTTCTAGAGAACTGGTAGCAGAAATTTTAAGTGGTTCAGACAACCGGCAAATGCTACCTCTGACTGGTCCCACCCCCATCTATTCTCTGCCTCCCGAGTCCCAGCTGATCAGCTGGGTCTTCTCTGGTTGCCCTGCACAGGAGAACGGAGCTGGAAAGCAGGTTAGTGGGGTGGGGAGAGAATGGGGATTTTACACTATCCTTCCCCTGCCACACCCACCAAGCCAAGCCCACAGAACCGGTCGTAAAAAAATTTGAATCCCACTGGTAAAAACTTTTCCATTCCCTACCATCCAGTCAGAGCTGAAGAAGCTTCTTGGAGAAGAAGTGAAACGTCTTCAAAAGAAAAAGAAGGATTAGGGTTAAGGATATTTCAAAAGTTTGGGCACCCGCTGAAGCTGCAAGTCGGCCAAAATAGAGCCATAATTTTGTAAGTGTCTTGCAGGAAAGAGTCCAAATTCCAGCATAGTCTTCAGCTGGAGATCATACTGTATCAACCTTCAGTACAAAGGATCAGGGTTGACTTCAAAATTGGACCTGATTCAACGAAGTGTTGTTCAGCGGTAAAAAATAGCAGGTTCTGCACCCAGGCAGGAAAAACCAGACACACAGGTACAAAGTGGTAGGCGGGAGGTGAAAAATTGCATTGGAAAACCTACAGGTGTAAGATACACAGGTAGTCCTCAACTTATGACCACAATTAAGCCCGAGCTTTCTGTCAAAGATATTTATTATTTCCCTGAAAATATGACTTACCCTGAAAGTAAGACCTAGCTTGATTTTGACATGGGTGCCCAATATAAGCCCTACTCCCCAAATCAACCCTAATTAAGATCCCGCCCACTCCAGAGTGTACAGGTAAAAATTAAGCTAGGATGGGGATAGGGAGGTGGAGCTGCCCTCCTACTTACCTTTGGACAGTTGTAGCCAGGCCTCACACACCCCGACACCTGCCTTTCCAGCCCATTTCTTCTGCAGCCGGCAAGGCTAGCAAGGTTTTCCTGAAGGCTTCTGGAGCTGATGATAAATCGATCCAGAGCTCTGTTATTGGCTGCAGACGCCTTCAGGAAAGCCTTGCCAGCCACAGAAGAACTTCCTGAAGTCCTCTGACAGTAAAAAGGAGGGCGGGAGCGATGTGTGCAGGTAAGGTTTGTCAGTGGATAACATCACCTGAAAATAAGACCTGGTGCCTTTTTCGGTGGCAAAAAAATATAAGAGTCTTATATTGGGGGATATATATACAGTCCCCTGTGCATCATGCCCTGCCACATACATTGGACAGACCAACAGAAGAATAAGTACCTGTCTGGATGAACACAAAAATGCAGTCAAAAAGCTGGAACACACTTCCTCACTAGTCCAACACATGAAAGCCAAAGGTCATAGCATCGACTTCAATGGCACCAAAATCTTAGTCACTGTAGAAAACCCCAGCCACAGAATTATCAGAGAAGCCATAGAGATTAAAAAAAGACTTGAAAGCATGAATAGAAGAGATGACTCCACCAAACTGTCAATTATTTGGAAGCCTGCACTCACAAACAAAAAAATCTCCACACCACAAGCCAAGCAAACACCTGGGCACAAATAGATCCCCCCACCAATACCTCCAGCTCAAACACACCCCAACCAGGCACCCAGATGAAACCTAGCTTCCTAGCCGTCAGTTTACTTGGAGCCAAGCCGCACTAAAAGCCTCCAGTACAGGAACACAATGTTGCCAGCCAATCAAGACAAAAAAAGCCACAAAACAGACAGAAGATATTAGAAACACCAATCAAGCAGAACACAGCAAACTCCAAGACCAATAAACACAGACCAAGACTCCCAACCAATCAGGATGAAGAAAAAACCATTCTGGCACAGCAGTAGCCTAGCCCCAAATTTAAAACTGAAACGGCTATGAAAGTCTGACTCACAGACAAACACTATACAGAAGCCTGATGATGGAACATGAGATTCTGCCGAAACGTTGCTACAACTTTAAAAGCACAACTATAATGACGCGGGGAAAATACCCGAACAAAGCTGAATGCCAGACATGTAAGTACCCGCGAAAACTTAAGAAAACATATATATATATACACACACACATACACACACACACACACATATATCTATCTCACTTAGTTCATCTCATTTTTTTTTAAAGAGAGAAGCCGTCAGGAATAATGGCTTCAAGTCTTACGACGTAAATCCCTCCAAATGGGCATGTTGGTCCATGAATTTATATGGTCAGAAAACACGAGGCAAACGAAGGAAGTGGTTTGTAAAGCTACAGGTTGTCCTGTCCAAAAGGATGACTCTGAATTTATGGCGACACCCCGCCCAAAAGGCATGGAAAAAAACCCCCCACCTCATTTGTCTCCATCGCTTCATTTTTTTAATTTTTTTTTTCTTTTTAACGCTACGATAACTTTTAGAGTGCAAAGATCATTTAGGTTAACCCCTGCACATCGAAGGTAAGGATGATCCCACCATTATTTGGAGGAAAACACCCCCTTGAATACAGGAATTGCCAGGGGCAAAGACAACATAAAAGTCAGCAGGCAAATAGCAGATTGTAGGAAGGGACCTGCAGGGAGTGGGACCGATGGTCTGGGTAGCTGGGTGTTGTAAACAAAGACCCATTGCTCTGCACCAGGGTTTCACTCCGATGCCTGAAAGCAAATCGGACACCCTTTGTTGAGGTACGCAGGTGCTGAGTTCAGGTGCTCCCCCAGCCTGACAACTGCGGGAAGCAGAAGAGCCCAAAAACAAATACTGAATGTGAACGCGAGACATAGATATCAGCAGAATAAAATGCTTGATTACGAGGGATATTTTCCTCTTGGGATTTATTTGCTTACCTCCCAGAGCATTAATTGATAGGGGGAAGAAGGAAGGAAGGAAGGAAGGAAGGAAGGAAGGAAGGAAGGAAGGAAGGAAGGAAGGAAGGAAGGAAGGAAGGAAGGACAGGCAGGAAGGAAAACAGAGAAAGGAAAAAGGAAGTGGGACAGAGAGGAAAAGAAAGAGCATAAAGGAAGGAAGGAAGGAATGGGCAGGGAGGGAGGAAAGAACAAACAAAAGAAAAGACAGAAAGGAGAGAAAGGAAAGAATGGGAAAGAGAAAGGAAGAGACAAAAACAAGAGGGAAAGAAAGAAAAAAGGAAGGGGGGAAGGGAGAGGGAGAAAGGGATGGGAGAGAGGAAGGAAAGAATGGGAAAAAGAGAAAGGAAGGAAGACAAAAACAAGACGGGAAGAAAGAAAAAAGGGAGGGAGGGGGAAGGTACAGAAGAAAAAAAGAAAAAGAAAAAAGAAAGAAAAAGAAAGAAAGAAAGAAAGAAAGAAAGAAAGAAAGAAAGAAAGAAAGAAAGAAAGAAAGAAAGAAAGAAACTCTAAACATCAATTTTGGGGGAAAAAATGGAAGGAATCCTTTGCATGTAAAATTTATGGGCAAGTAATGAAATATCCTCCAGTGAGGTTTTTGTGCACTTGGACGGCCTTTTGCTTTCCACTTGAATGGAGGGAAACAACCACAAGCAAAACGCCGCCAGCAATTTTGGGATGACTGAAGTTTTAGCCCCGTCGGGTTGTAAAATAAAATTTCTCTTCTCACGTGGGGGGGGGGGGGGGGGGCAAGAAAAACACCAAAAAAGCCATGCTGGGCAGACAACCCAAATCCACAATCACACTTGGAGCAAGATATTTGCTGAGCTGCCAAGTCTATGGCCTCTTCTAGGTCAGAAGTCTCCAAACTCAGCAACTTAAGACTTGTGGATTTCAACTCCCAGAATTCCCCTGCCAGCATATGCTTCAAAAGGGGTGGACTTCAATTCCCAGAATTCTTTTGCCAGCATATGCTGCAAGAGGGATGGACTTCAACTCCCAGAATTCCCCTGCTAGACTTCTGGGAGTTGAAGTCCACCCCTCTTAAAAGCATGGCTGGCTCAGGAATTCTGGGAGTTGAAGTCCACAGGTCATAGTCGCCACCGTTGCCCAGGGCGGCTCTAGAGCTCTTGAATCGAAGCGCCCAAACTGGATTTTCCTGCATTCGTGGCCATCTTAAGTGGGTTGGCCGGCTGCACCCCAAGGTGCTGAAGACCGAGGCTCGTGTCTTGTCAACCCTCACACAGATTGACTGGCATTTGCTTTCTGCGGGGCTGCTCTTGAAGGTGACTTGGCATGACAGCTTTCGAGAACGCCTGTTTCGCCGGAGAGATGACGACCTTGGAGAAACTCAACAGAGGTGGTTTCAGCCACGTGTTTTGTCAACGGCCATTTAAGAGAAAGAAATTTAGACAGACTCCATTTCAATTCCTTTTAGTACAGGGGTCTTCAAACTTGACAGTTTAAAGACTTGTGGACTTCAACTCCCAGAATTCCTCCTCCAGTCATGTTAGCTCAGGAATTCTGGGAGTTGAAGTCCACAAGTCTTAAAGTTGCCACGTTTGGAGACTTCTGTTTTAGTATAATGGGGAGAGGAAGGGAGAGAAGGTCTGGCTATCAAGATTCTGTTACAGGTAGTCCTCAACTTATAACCTGTTAGTTTAGTGATGTTCAAAGTTACCGTCAAGACTGATGCACACTTTCACCAAGCTTGCAGCTTGATAATAACAGGGATGGTGGGTGGATGGAAAGCAAGGGTGGCAGAATAGCAATTAGCACTTAGCCTTTTATACCACTTTACAGTGCTTTTACAGCCCTCTCTAAGCGATTTACAGAGTCAGCCTCTTGCCCTCAACAATCAGGGTTCTCATTTTACCCACCTCGGAAGGATGGAAGGCTGAGTCAACCTTGAGCCGGTCAGGATTGAACTGCTGGCTGTGGGCAGTTAGCCTGAAATATTGCATTCTAACCACTGGGAAGGTAGGAAGGAAGGAAGAGCAATAGCACTTAGACTTATATACTGCTTCACAATGCTTTTACAGCCCTAAGTGGTTTACAGAGTCATCCTCTTGCCCCCAACAATCTGGGTCCTCATTTTACCGACCTCGGAAGGATGGAAGGCTGAGTCAACCTTGAGCCGGTCAGGATTGAACTGCTGGCTGTGGGCAGTTAGCCTGAAATATTGCATTCTAACCACTGGGAAGGTAGGAAGGAAGGAAGAGCAATAGCACTTAGACTTATATACTGCTTCACAATGCTTTTACAGCCCTAAGTGGTTTACAGAGTCATCCTCTTGCCCCCAACAATCTGGGTCCTCATTTTACCGACCTCGGAAGGATGGAAGGCTGAGTCAACCTTGAGCCTGGTGAGACTCGAACTGCTGAACTGCAGATAATTGACAGTCAGCAGAATTAGCCTGCAGTACTGTGGTGGCTCAGTGGCTAAGACGTTGAGCTTGTCGGTCAAAAACATCGGCAGTTCAGCAGTTCGAATCCATAGCGCCGCGTAACGGAGTGAGTTCCCATTCGTTGTTCCAGCTTCTGCCAACCTAGCTGTTCGAACTCATGTAAAAAAAAAAAATGCACGTAGAAAAATAGGGACCCCCTTGGTGGGAAGGTAACAACGTTCCGTGAGCCTTTGGCATTTAGGCATGCTGGTCACATGACCATGGAGACGTCTTCGGACAGTGCTGGCTCTTTGGCTTTGTAATGAATTTGTCTTGCTGCAAATGCTCTCAGTGTAAATAGAAATAGAATAGAATTCTTTATTGGCCAAGTGTGATTGGACATACAAGGAATTTGTCTTGCTGCAAATGCTCTCAGCATACATAAAAGAAAAAATACATTCATCAAGAGTCGAGAATCATCAGGTACAATACTAAATAATAGTCATGGGGTACAATAAGCAATCAAATCATACTAGCAAAGTGTCCATATAAATTGTAAGGATACAAGCAACAAAGTTACAGTCATACAGTCACAAGTGGGTGAGGATGGATGATAAGGAGTGATGAGAAGATTAATAGTAATAGTAGTGCAGACTTTGTAAATAGTTGGACAGCGTGGAGGGGATTATAGAGTAATGGCATTCGGGAAAAAACTCCTTGTGTCTAGTTCTGGTGTGCAGTGCTCCATAGCGTTGTTTTGAGGGTAGGAGTTGAAACAGTTTATGCCCTGGATGTGAGGGGTCTGTAAATATTTTCATAGCCCTCTTTTTGACTTGTACAGTATACAGGCCCTCCATGGAAGGCAGGTTGGTAGTAATTGTTGTTGTTTTTTTCTGCAGTCCTAATTACTTTCTGAAGTCTGTGTCTGTCTTGTTGGGTTGCAGAACCGAACCCGACAGTTGTAGAGGTGCAAACATACAAACTCAAAAAAGGAGAAAATAGATTGCTCACTATGTATCCTTTACATAAAAAAAAGGTTATACTGAACTACTGTATATTTATATTTTTCTAGTTTAATGACAAGAAGGACATGATAGTAATGTTCCAGTATTTGAGTGGCTGACACAAAGAAAAGGGGGTCACCTTATTTTCCAAAGGACAAGAAACAGTGAATGGAAATTCATCAAAGAGAGAAGCAACTTGTAATTAAGGAAAAAACTTTCTAACAGTGGGGACAATTAACCAGTGGAACATCTTGCCTTCAAAAGCTGTGGGTGCTTCATCACTGGAGGTTTTTAAGAAGAGACTAGACAGTCACTTATTTATGGTATAGGGTCTCCTGCTTGAGCAGGGGGCTGGACTAGAAGACCTCCAAGGTCCCTTTCAGCTCACTCTATTCATTCATATTCTCCAAAGCACCAGGAAGGCAGGATAAGAAGCAATGGATGGAAACTAATCAAGGAGAGAAGCAACTTAGAATTGAGAAATTTCCTGACAGAACAATTAACCAGTGGAATGACTTACTTCCAGAAGTTGTAAATGCTCCAACACTGGAGGCTTTTAAGAAGAAATTGGACAACCAGTTGTCTCAAATAGTATAGGGTTTCCTGCCTGAGCAGGGGGTTAGACTAGAAGACCTCCAGGGTCCCTTCCATCTGTATTTTGTTGTTTAGTAAACTTAATAGGAGATAAAACAATTTAAATATCCATAATCTAAACTTCTACCCCCAAAAAGATGTTCCTACAGATGGAAGTAATTAGGAAATATACTGTTTTCTTAACATCTGTTCTTGATTTTTTTAACTGTATCAACCAGCTTTAATGAAAGGATTTTCCTCCCCCTACTTTGCTGCTGTGTTAAGTTTTCAGCCAGTTCTATTTCCCATTTTTAAAAATACCTTTGATCCAAAAAAACACACACTTTAGTTTTCCAGTGGCTTGCTTTTTTATGTGGCTTCTAACAAAAAAAAAAAAAAAATGAAGTGAATTACTTTCTTATGCTCTGCCATTTTATATATTTTTGCAACTATCAACAGAGCTTGTTTCTGATACAATTTTTTTCTATAATATTGAAAAGCTCCGTTGATTTTTAGTGATGCAGATGTGCATCATTATTTAAATGTGTTAGGATCCTTGACCATTTCATGAAGTTAAGAAATTGTCTATTAACAAAATTGCAACTTGTGATTGTTTACTGATATTCAGTAGAATGAAGTTTTCTGTCAATAACCAAGTCTTTAATCGACCGCAAAACACCCACAACACCCTCATTTTTCCATTCTTTTATATGATCATATCAAGGCAATACATCTTTAACATGTGAGAGATCCAGAAATCATTGAAAAATGAAAAAATCAATGACTAAACGCTGAGTTTTTGAGTATTTTAAATATAGATTTTTGACCCTAGATATTAATTTCTCAAGATCAAGAAGAAATAGACAGACCCATGGAGCATGTTTTGAGCTCTAAATCATTGGAATTGTTTTAATATTTAATTTTAATAGCATCAAAACAATGGTTCACATTTGGTGTACTTAAATATACTGGTTGATCTGCCTCACACCAAGATTTCTTTAAAAAAATTATTTATGAGAACTCTTCATCACCTACGAAACCAAGTTATAGAGACTTCAAATGAGTTCAAAACTTGCATCTTCATATTTTCAAACAGCAGGTACTCAACTGATCTGAAATCTGTCTTAACTTGAAATTGATTTTAACAAAATTATGAAGACCTTCTCAGTCATTTAGATATTAATCTCTGTAGGGTTAGCCCCAAATTTAGCAGATGGATAATCTGAATTATATTGTTTAAATGTGGTCCTGCAACTTTGTCAAATTCACAGGTGGTACCTGGCTCAATAGTAGTAAATGTGAGAGGGATCCTGGAATCCTAGTGGACATAAATCACTTCAATATGAGCCAGCCATGTGCTGCAGCTGCCAAAAAAGCCAACAGAATCCTAGGCTGCATCAACAGAGGGATAGAATCAAGATCATGTGAAGTGTTAATACCATTTTTTAATGCCTTGGTAAAGCCACTCTTGGAATCCTGCATCCACTTTTGGTCACCACAATACAAAAAATATGTTGAGATTCTAGAAAGAGTTCAGAGAAGAGCAATAAAGATGATCAGGGGGATGGAGGCTAAAACATATGAAGAACTGTTGCAGGAACTGGGTATGTCTAGTCCAGTGGTATAGGGTTCCCTGCCTAGGCAGGGGGTTGGACTGGAAGACCTCCAATCTCCCCCTCAGAATCTGACTCCAACAAGGGCATGACACTGTCATTGAGTCTGGAATTATGGTCATAAGTTGTGCCGGCTGTCAATAGAATAGAATACAGGTAGTCCTTGACTTACAACCACAACAGCCCAAAGTATCTGTTGCTAAGTGAAGCTTTCATTAAATTTTGCCCCGTTTTACGCTCTTTCCTGCTGCAGTTGTGAAGTGGAATTACTGCCGTTAAGTTAGACACTCGGTTGTTAAGTGACTGTGGCTTCCCCATTGACTTTGCTTGTCAGGTGGTGCTGCAAAGGGGGATCACGTGACCCCAGGACTCTGCAACCGTCATAAGGGTGAGTCGGTGGCCAAGTGCCTGGATTTTTTGATCAGGTGACAGTGGGGATTCTGCAAAGGTCGTAAGTGTGAAAAGTGGTCACTTTTTTCAGTGACGTTGTAGCTTTGAACGGTCACTAAAGGAACCGTTGTAAGTCAAGGACTCCCTGGTAGCATATTCTTTATTGGCCAAGTGCGATTAGAATCTGTCTCAAACAAGGAATTTATCCCCGGTGCATAAGCTCTCAGTGTGTGTATATACAACAATCAAATGATCGGCCGTAGATCAGGGGTTGCCAACCTTTTGGACCTCAGGGACCACCAAACTCATAATTTGAAATCCCGCGGACCAGAGACCCTGTGAAAATCCCAAAAAAAAGTCTGCAGGAAAATTCCCTACCCCGGTTTCCTACCGATTGACCGTTCTTTATTTGGGATCACAGGATACCATCTCCAGCTCAAGGGAGGGAGGGAGAGAGAGAGGGAGAGAGAGAGACTGAGACTCTTGGCTTCATGCAAGGAAAGCCGCAGAAGTCTTTCCTTCTCTCCCCCAAACTCTGCCAGAAATGAGTCTTTGCAGCCTCTGGGAGCAGGAGGCCTTGCAGGGTCCCAAAGACTCATTTCTGGCAGAGTTTGGGGAGGAGAAAAAAAGACTTCTGCTGCTTTCCTCACGTGCGGCCAGAAGCTGAAGAAAGTAGCAGAAAGCAGCAGCCCAGTGGCCAGGCCAGGTGCGTGAAGCAAGTTTCTCCCCCTCTGCCCTTCCCCTGCTCCACTCACTATGTGTTGTTCGCAATGCAAGCAACGCAAGCCTTGTGTTCCCATAGGTCATGTGGGTAGCACAACCTTGTGCTCCTGCGCAGCCTGGATTCATTGCTTTGGGGTGACATTTCTCTGTGGACCCCCAAAATTTTAATGCTAGTTTATTACTGGAGAGCATGATTGATGACTCTTGGCTATGGAGGTGTCTAATTAGAGTATATATATCCAGGGGGTGGGGGGAAGACCAAGGTCAAAGGAGAAATAAATGGTGTGTCAGAATCAGCTGCAGCCAGGAAACTCCGAAGCTGACATGTCAACTCCTAATCAATCAATCTTTTTTACTCTGAGAGATAGGGCTAGAGACTTGTGATAGGGGTGCCTGGTGGAGCCCTGACAACTGGTTGCCAAAGCCTCTGAATTTTTATCACGTGTCCACGGGGGACCCCCGCAAGGGGTTGTAAGGGTGAAAAACTGTCACAACAAGTCACTGTTTTTCAGGGCCGTTGTAACTTTGCTCACTGAACAAATGCTGGCGAGGACGAGCCGTACGCACTGAGCAACAATTTACTTGCATATAATAACAGGTAATTTTTGACATAACACCACCAAAAACTCTCTCAGTCCTATGTATGCATGGAATAACTATTGTCTAATAAAGTACTTTTTCTCATGTTTCGTTGCATTGCAAAGAGCTCACCTGTTCACCCTTTGCAAACAAGCAGAAAGACACACACACACACACACACACAATCAAAACAAAAGATTAAGGCCCACTGGATTAAAAATGTACTTGGGATAACCCCCCCCCCCATTGATTTTTCCAGACAAGAATAGGCTAATGTTATCCTGGTAAGTGCTTTTTATTTCAATCTCAGAAACTGTCATCTTTTTGGCAGTTCTCCCCAGCGAAAAGCAGCGATTCCGGAGATCGTAAAACTTTCATCTTAGTTGCAAAGCACTCAATGGCCCCCAAAAACCAGATTTCCCTTTTAAAATCCCAAGCCTGTTCTTAAAGGAAAATTGGTTCTGAAGTGGCCATTACAAAAGCATTTCAATTCACACTGTTTAACAATATTTAACAAAGAAAGCTGATGTTTTTATGTTTTTTTTTTTTTAAAAAAAAACTAATAAAATTGTTTGTTTTTTAAAAGCATTTAAATTCATTTTAAAAGCACAGCAGCCCTGGGTAAATATCCCAGCATACTGGAAAGACAACCCAATTTAAAAACAAAACAACCACCACCCTCAAATCAAAACTCACCTTTCTAATTGCAGCAAACAAAACCATGCCTCACTCTGCAACGGCAATTTCAAGAGAAGATTGCGTCCTGAGTAGCTAACACACCAAAAGTCTTAAAAAGCCGCCGCTTACAGAGCTAAGAAGACATTTCCCCCTCTGCATGTCGTGGAATTTCATGTTTCTTCTTTCACTTGCAAAGCCAACGTCCACCCACCTGCACCGGTGAGAAATCCGGCCCGTCGTTTCCCCTCCACCTCCAATAAATCTTAGCAGGGGTGCCTCAACCAGGCGATTGAATGTGATACATACTGCCAGTCACCGACAATGTTCCGGCAAGCCATTTTAAGCAGGGGATGCTTGCATAAGGTCCGGGGTTGTTTACAATTCTCAGTTACAGACGGTTCCCAAGATGGGCATCCCTCACATTGGGTGGAATCTAAAATTCCCTCCCCCCCCCCACCAAATTTCAGTGTTGCCCACGAAGGGCAGGTAAGAAACAGAGATTTGCAGAGGCTATAGCTCAAGTCTGATCCCTTGCTTGAGCGGGGGGGGGGGGTTTGGATTAGAAGGGTTCCCCCCCATCCTCAAGATCGTGGACCGGTACCGGTTCATGGCACGCCAGGAACTGGGCCTCGCAAAGAAGCCTAAGCCCCATCGGCAGTAAGCATGCGAAATCATGTCTCCTCCGGTCCATTGGGGGGGGGGGGGACACATGACTTTTTTCCCTGGAACTCGTCTCTGGTGCCCAAAAGAAGACCTCCAAGGTCCCTTCCAACTCGTTATTCTGTCCTTCTGGGCATCCTTGGGCTCTTACTCATTCCGGTGCTGGAATCCTTGTCCGTAGCGCCTCCAAGAGAGAGCAAGAAATGGATGGGATGCTAACAAGCAGGGATCGAATTGTGGGGAGAGGTAAACAAAAAAACAAATTGTGTTTCTCGAAGGTCAGCTTCAAGGTCATCGAAGCACTGCCTTAAGATACGATTTGCCCACACTTTCCCGAACTCTGCAAAATTTAGACCCATGAGAAGAAGAAGAAGAAAAAAAAAAAGAACTCAGTTTGGTCTTGTGGTTAAGGCAACGGGCTAGCAAAGTGGGAGGCAGCGAGTTCTAGTCCTACCTTAGCCATAAAAGCCAGCAGGGTGATTTGGGGTCAATCAGCAGGAGACGGCGAGTTCTAGTCCTGCCTTAGTCATGAAAGCCAGCTGGATGACTTCGGACGTATTACCGGGAGGCTGTGAGTTCTAGTTTCGGCCTTAGGCACGAAAACCAGCTAGGTGGCTCAAGTCCAATCCACCAGGAGGCTGTGAGTTCTAGTCCTGCTTTAGGCATGAGTCCAATCCACCAGGAGGCTGTGAGTTCTAGTCCTGCTTTAGGCATGAAAACCAGCCAGGTGATTTGGGTCCAATCACCAGGAGACAACAAGTGCTAGTCTGGGTATGAAATCTGTCTGGGTGACCTTTGGGCCAATCACTAGGAGACGGTGAGTTCTAGTCCTGCCTTAGTCAGGAAAGCCAGCTGGGTGACTTCAGATGTATCACCAGAAGACTGTGAGTTCTAGTCTTGCCTTAAGCATGAAACCTGCCTAGGTGATTTTGAGCCAATGACCAGGAGATTGTGACTTCTAGTTTCGCCTTAGCCATGAAAGCCAGCTGGGTGACTTTGAGCCAGTCCCCCCCCGCCCCAGCCAACCACCTCACAGGGTTGTTGTTGTTATGGGGAAAACAGGAGGAAGATAGTGTGTTGGACATGTTCAGTGTCTGGAGTTATTGGTAAAAACAATAAAGGCGGGATATAAACAAACAAATAAAAAATATGCCCTCTGGCGTTATCGTAACACCCAAATGATGAATATCCATTGTAAAATGAAAGGCAGATTTCAGAAACTCCATTTAATATATATATATATATATATATATATATATATATATATATATATATATATTTTTTTTTTCTTAAGTTTTCGCGGGTACTTACATGTCTGGCATTCAGCTTTGTTCGGGTATTTTCCCACGTCATAGTAGTGGTGCTTTTAAAGTTGTAGCAACGTTTCAGCAGAATCTCATCTGCCATCAGAAGCCTGATGATGGCAGATGAGATTCTGCTGAAACGTTGCTACAACTTTAAAAGCACCACTATGACATGGGAAAATACCCGAACAAAGCTGAATGCCAGATATATATATATCTATATCTATAACAACCGTTTTGAAAGTCTCAAAAACACAATTTAGACCTAAGAACCACCCAACTGTCACACGGTTATGCTCTTCAAACTTGCAAGTCAGCAGTTCACTGTGCCTGCATCTCAAACGTCTACTTCCTAGTCCGAAACAAGAGGGCAAAAAGATTTCCCCCTTGCTTGGAGGCCGGCCACAAATATGCAAACTGAAGCATTTTTCCTTGATCACTGCAAAATGTCTGTTTACATTACGTTCAGCATAACTTGAAGTGGATTGATTGCCAGGGTTTATCACTGATATGTAATTATTCCTGAGCCATAAAGAATTCCACCGTGGCTTCTTCCGAAATCAACTTGGTTGGGAGCCATGGCCCATATCAAGGACCTGCGGCCTCAAATAATACTTCCGCCAGGAGGGCTCAAAACGAAACTTTTAATGGTATTTTTTTTTTTTTTAGTAGAGCACTTTGGTTGGAAAGAGGAAGGATTTTGACCTGGCTTATCTCAGCCCTGTCAGACTCAAGAGACGTGGTCCAGAAACACTGAAATCTCCCCCCCCCCAAAAATCACCTGTCTCCCCACAAGTCCTGTTCAAGAAACACCCCTTCTGACCTTCACTGCAGCGACACCCCAATGGCAGGTGGATTTTGGCAGTTTGATTCTCGCCAGGTTCAAGGTTGACTCAGCCTCCCAACCTTCTGAGTTGAGTAAAATGAGGACCCAGATTGTTGGGTGATCACTAAAGTGCTATTGCCCTTCCTTCCTTCCTTCCTTCCTTCCTTCCTTCCTTCCTTCCTTCCTTCCTTCCCCTTTTACCTTCCCAGTGATTAGAATGTAATATTTCAGGCTAACTCTGCCCACAGCCAGCAGTTTGATTCTCACTGACTCAAGGTTGACTCAGCCTTGCGTCCTTCCCAGGTGGATAAAATGAGGACCCAGATTGTTGGGGGACAAGAGGCTGACTCTGTAAACTGCTTAGAGAGGGCTGTAAAGCAATGTGAAGTGGTATATAAGTCTAAGTGCTGTTGCTATACAGTCTTGAGGCCTCCTATGATAACTACAAGAATTCCTTGAGTTACGACAGTTTGTTTAATGACCATTCAAAATGACCACAGCACCTGGGGGGGGAGGAAACAACTTATGACTGGTCTTTCACACTTGCAACATCCCCAGGGTCACGTGATCAAAATCTAGATGCTTGGCAACTGGCTCATATTCATGACCGTCGCAGTGATCCCCTTTTGCAACCTTCTGACAAGCAGAATCAAAGAGGAAAGCCCGATTCATTTAACAACCATGTTGCTAACTGAACTGCAGTGATTCACTTAACAAACTGTGTGGCAAGAAAGACCGTAAAAACGGGGCAAAACTCACTTAACGATGGTCTCGCTTGGGTTCCACTGTGGTCGTAAGTTGAGAACCACCTGCCTCTTAGTCTCTTCCTCCCTAAATTCATTCCATCTTTTCAGCTCAGTCAATGTGGGGTAAATGTGGGAAGGGGCTTCAGAGGGGAAAGTTAAGCCTCCTGACTTGCTATAGGATTATCCATTTGGCAGCCTTAATTTCAGATGAAACAGAGCAACTTGAACCACACGAAGAAAAGGAACAATTGGTCTGTTAGAACTAATAAACAGAATGACTGAGCTCCAGAATTTATTTTCCTACGTGGGTCTGTTCAGGTTTACACGCGGCCCGGATTTTGCTTTTCAGCTGCTGGAAAAACAATATTTTCTTGCTAAACTGCAAGTCATCCAGATTTACCTCTGACTTTGTTCAGCTTTTGGTTTCAGTACTTTCTCTCTCTCTGTCCTTCCTAAGCCCTGATATACTTTCGTTTGTCAAAGATTGGGGGTGGGGGGAGGAGATAAAGAGGGAGAGGGAAGGGAGGGGGAGAGGAAGAGACAGAGGGAGGGAGGGAGATTCATATTCTCTTTTGCTCCACCCTAAAACCACGTTCTGAAGAGTTACCTACGCAAGCATGGAGCAAAAAAAAACAAAAACTGATTTCGATTTCTGTTTCCAGGATTCTTTCTTTCTCACTCCTTCCACCTTCCTGTCTCTAGGATAACTCTAAAGAGTGCTTCAAAGTGGCCTTTTGCTTCTCAACGGTGGCCTCTCCATTCCTCTTGCCTGGATGGGCTCCCCTCCCCTCCGGAGTCTCCAATCTCTTATCCTCCCTGGGGAAACCCATTATAGACCATCAGTATAAACCCCCATGCAGGGGTTCATCTCTCCCCTAGCAGGAACCCTCCCCCCCAAAAAAAGGCTTCTGCAATTAATTCAAAAGTACCACCAGCATGAAATCTCTTTCCAACTGCCCTCAAAGGACACCCCTCCTCTTTTCTACCTGGCGCCTGCATTCGCACAACCCTTCTGCTCCTCTGCTTTTGTTGCATAACCCCTGAAATCTCTTCCTCCTGCACCCTCTGACCTGTCCATTCATTCACTCTGCTCCGGGTGCCATTCCCAGCTTCTGATCTCTTTGGAACCAGCCGTTATTCCTCTCCAAGCCTCGGTCCCTGTCCCCTCCCACCCACCAAGCAGGTCTAAAACCCTCCCCCATGCTCCCACCCTCTCTTCCGGGTCCTTCTCCTCCAAACCCCACCGCATTCAGTAACCTTCCCTCGATGTCCTGCATTTCACCTCCTTTGCCAGAAAAGTCTCATTCATCATTTCCATTTGCATTGCTCCTCAAGAGGCATCTCTCGCACCCGAGACCTGTCCCGTGTGTCCCACCGAGGCCTCATTTCTCACAAGGGGTTGGGGTTATCTCTGTCCAAAAGGCCCCTTTCCCCTTCCCACAACCTCTACAGGAGCCTCTCCCAAGAGGCCCAACACCAAGAGGTTTGACCTCCAGCTTCTCTCCCCAATCAACTTCCGCCCAAAGAACAAACCTCCTCTTTTGTGCCCATTGAACAGGAATCCTTTCATCCATCCTGCCTCTCCGACAAAATTCCACACTTCCCCCTCCCCTTTCCAAAATTTTCAAGCAGGATATGTCCTAGTCTTTAAGTTGCATAACAAGGCACAGGGGTCCACAATCGGAAGATGTCCCTTTGCACCTTTCTCCAAAGCTATTCCACCAAAAAAAACAACAACAACACTTCCACACACGCCTTCTCTCCATCTCCTTCCCAAGCTAATGTTCCTCCTGTAAACGCATCCTTTCTCTCCCAGAAGATGAGATTCTCCTTGGAATTCTTTTTTTTTTTTTTTTTAACCCGTTAGGACCGTTTGGTCCAAGAAAGAATGATATCACCAATGCAGATATCACTCTTGCAGAAAAGGATGGACGACCCCTATCCAGAGGGGATCACGCAGAGGAAAGGCTGATGGGTTTCCTTCCCCAGCCCTTGCTCCTCAGCAAACTGACCCCAATGTAGGTTGTAGGGACACACTCGTGCAGGGACACAGATCCCATGAGGAGCATCTCAAGGGCTGGGGGGTGTATGTGGGTTTGTTTGTTTGTTTTTGCAGCCAGGGAGGCACCCCTGGGAGAAAAGGATTTTGGGGATCCAGCAAGGATGCGCTGCTCCCAATCCCAGGATTATGTAACAGTTGCCTTGGAGTGACAGGATGGAGAACCAAGCAGGAGGGAGGAATCACGGTAATGGGAGAGGCCATCCTACTGCATGCATCCTTGCAGCCACCATGCAAGGGTAGGGGGGCGCCCAAGGGCCATCTATCTGCTCCAACCTAGTCGGGTGGCAGGGAGGGGGGTGTCATCTGGAAGGAGAGTGGCCTTTGGATGGAAAGGAGACCTGGAAAATACAGAAGAATCAAACGAGCCTCCAGCATCCCTTCCACCATCACAGCCTCGGCTCCCGCAGCCACGTTCCTCCTCAACCTGATGCCTCCCAGGTGTGCCAAGGGGTCCCCTAACCCCCATCATCCCCATCCTGTTGGTCTGGAAGGGGGGGGGAAGAGGCATTTGATGGAGGAGCAGGAGACCTGGCAAAGAAAGGATGAAGCAAGCCCACCACCTCCACCACAGCCACCTTCCTCCCCAACCTGGTGCCCTCCAGGTGCGCCAAAGGGACCCCAACCCCCATCATCCGCATCTCGAAGAGAGGCACGATGGAGGAGACCTGGCAAATCCAGAGCAAGGAAGGATCACGCAAGACCCCTCCTCCCCATCATCCCCTCCACCACCCCATCACCATCTCAGCCACCTTCCTCCCCAACCTGGTGCCCTCCAGGTGCGCCAAGGGAACCCCCCCCCGCACCCCATCCCTCCCCTCTTTTGGGGGGGTGGGGTGGGGGGGCAAACACGGGGAATCGGGGCCTTCTTGGCCCATCGGGAGGGCAGCAGCCCACCCGGGAAAGCGGATTCAACCTCATCGCCCCCCCCCGCGGGGTGGGGGTGTTTCTTGACGACGCCAAAGCAGAGCAGCGGGGAGCCCTTGGGCGGGCGTCCCGACGTGGAGATGCGTGTCGCGGGCCAAGAGGGTCGTGAGGACGCCCCCGATCCCGCGTGTTCCGACGCCTCCCGCGCGTGGGAAGGCCCATTTCGCGGGGAGGAGGGGAGGCTTGAAACCGAGCTCGGCCGGTACCTGCTCCTCGCGGACCGCGCTGCTCCGCCGGGGCCCGGCTGCTTCCCCCCGCCCGGTCGGCAGGGGCCGGCTGCGTGGACGGCACTGGGAGCGGGGCTGCTCCGGAGGCGATAGCAGGTCCGTCCGGGACGGCCACAACTCGCGAGGGGGCGACTGGAGAGGCGACGGACCAACAGCAGCGGCGGCGGGCGCTTTATAACCCTCGACTCCTCGGAAACCGTCTCCGCGCAACGCTTCCACTTCCGCCCCGCCTCTCGCGCCCGCCCCTCTCATGAATATGCGGGCGGGGTGGGGCGGCCTACCGGCCGGCTGAGCCATGTGGCCAATGAGGGGGCGCGGGGAGGAGCGAACCCCACAATACCTCATCCCCCCCCCACACCACTCCTCCTCTTCCTCTTCCTCGCCCGTGGCACGCGCGCCCTGATTGGCCGCGTGGGCGCGAAGGTGCGGTGGTGGGCGAACCTGCGGAATCGATGACGTCGCGCGTCGGGGGGGGGGGAAGGAGGGAAAGAACGGTCGCAGGCACGTGACCCGACTCCCGGGGCGGGACGGGGGGGGGAATCGTCTCCCGCCGGCCTACCTCGCGGGGTTGTTGTGAGGAGGGCAGAAGAGAGGCATTTTTGGGGGATCCTTGCGAGACAATTGGGAGAGGAAGGCAGTGGAAGAAGGGGTCTGAGGGACTCCCGGTCCAAGGAAAAGGGGGAGAACTTTAAATCTGGCGTTATTCAATTAATCCTTGATTTGTGGCCGTCATTGAGCCCAGAGTTTATGTCACTAAGTGAGACAGTGGGTTAACTGAGTTTTGAGCCTTGTTTTACTACCTTTCTCACCTCGGTTGTTCAGTGAATCCCTGCCACTGCTGTTAAGTTAGTACAGGTAGTTCTCGACTTACAACCATAATTGAGCCCAATGTTTCTGTTAAGGGTGACATAATGCCCGTTAAGTGAGGCAATTGTTAAGGGAGTTTTGTCCCATTTTACGGCCATTCTCGCCACCGCTATTAAATGAATCACTGCAGTTGTCCAATGAGTAACATGGTCGTTAAGTGAACCATTGCCACCATTAAGTTCGTACTGGTAGTCCTCGACCTATGACCATAATTGAGCCCAAAATTTCTGTTGTTAAGTGAGATATCTGTTAAGTGAGTTTTGTCCCATTTTACAAGCTTTCTTGCCACAGTCGTTAAGTGAATCACTGCAGTCAGATGCTTGTTAAGTGCATCTGGCTTCCCCCTTGACTTGGCTTGTCAGAAGGTCGCAAAAGGAGGATCACCTGGCCGTTATAAGCTGGCCGTTATAAGTTGCCAAGCACCTGAATTTTGGTCGCATGATCACAGGGCTGCTACCAAGGTTGTAAGTATGAAAAACCGCCGTAAGTCCCTTTTTTCAGTGCCATTGTAACTTGGGATGGTGACTAAATGAACTGTTGTAAGTCAAGGACTACCTGTAGTACAGCTGTTAAGTGAATCTGGCCTCCCCATTGACGTTGCTTGTTGGTAGGTTGCAAAAGGAGATCCTATGATTACAGGACACTTGCGACTGTCATAAATACGAGCAAGTGGCCAAGCCCTTGAATTATCATCACATGACCATGGGAATGCTGCAATGGTTGTAAAGTGTGAAAAATGGCCAGAAGTCACTTATTTCAGTGCCGTTGTAACCTTGAACGGTCACTAAAGGAACTATTATAAGTCAAAGACTAACTGTATAAGTCAGTGGGGGCTAACCTTTTTCTCCCTTTGTGCCAAAAATTGTGTGCACACTTGCACAGATGTGCTTGCGTGCCAGCACCCAGAAGGCAATGCGCACGCCCCCCCAAGCCCCCTACACATGCGTGTGTCATTTCCCCCCTCCCATCCCCTTACCTGCACTGCCCCTCCCCGCAGCTGATTTTCGGCCTCGCAGAGGCTTGTGGGAAGCCTCTGCAGCCTTTGCAAGCTGAAAAATGGGCCTGTTTCGTCACTTCTGGTACTTCCGGAAATACAGGAAGTGATGAAACGGGTCTATTTTTCAGCCTGCAAAGGCTGCAGAGGCTTCCCACAAACCTCTGCGAGGCCGAAAAAGGCCCAAAAATCAGCTGGGAGGCGTGCGCAAGCACAGTGAGGTAAGTTTGCCTGGGGCTCGCATGCCCGCACAAATGGCTCTGCGTGCCATAGGTTTGCCCTCATGGGTATAAGTAATCCTCACCTTACAACGGTTCAGTTACAACCTTTGAAGCCTCCCTAGGCTCATGTGATTCGAATTCAGATGCTTGACAGCTGCTTCATACTTATGACCGTTGCTGTGTCCCAAGGTCCTGGGATTAAATGGCTTGTGTGATGTGGTGCCACCAGGGTGGGGGCTGTTATTTTATTAATGTATTATTTGATCATTTTCTTTTATTAGTTTTATGTTTTTTATAAATATATGATGTTTTTATATCCTTGTAAGCCACCTTGCGTCGCCATGTGCGAATAGGCACCAATGTACATTTTCTAATCAAAACAAATAAAACAAAAATCCCTTTTTGCGATCTTCTTGCAAGCAAAAAAATATCAACGGGAGCTTCAGTTCACAACCATCTTACTAGCTTATCAACTGCGCCGATTCGCTTAACAACGGTGGCAAGAATGGTTGTAAAATGGGGCAAAACCTTCTTCACAAATGCCTCACTTAAGAACAGAAATGTTGGGCTCAATTGTGATCATAAGTCAAGGACTACCTGTGCCATAGTTCCTCTCCTGTGGAATTGCAGTCTTGACATGCTCTGGAACACCCACCCACCCCCACGGCAGTTTTCAAAAATGGATTGGAGAACTTTTTGGATGGATCACCCGTAGTCCCTCGACTTACAACCACAATTGAGCCCAACAACTCTGTTGCTAAGCCAGGTGTATGTATCTTAAGTGACTTTTGCTGCATTTTATGCCTTTTTTGCCACAGTTGTTAAGCCAATTGTTGCAGTTGTTAAGAGAATCATGCGATCGTTAATTGAATCTGTTCCCCCCCATTAAATTTGCCTGTTGGAAGCCTCTGGGAAGGTCACAAATGGGGACCATGAGATCCCAAGTCAGTGCAAGCGTGATAAATATATGCCAGTTGCTCGATCACCTGACCACGGTCGTCAGTGTGAAAAATGGCCATAAGTCACTAAACAAATGGTTGTATGTCAAGGACTGCCTGTGTTTATCTTTCAGACCCCCCTGCCTTGAGGACTACAGACTTCCAGGGAATTCCACTTAAAACTGCTCGCTTAAAATACTCCCTTGCATTAAGTCTTTTCATTGATTATATGTTTTATTTAGAATGATATCCTGCCTTTATTTGACATGGCACTCAAAGCAGTGAACATAATGTTCCTGATCCGTATTTTTCCTGTCACAACAACCCGGTGAGGTAGGCTAAGCTAACAGGCCCAAAATAATTTTGCAAACTTTCTTCTCTACATTTTTAAGCCAACATCTTCATCATTGCACCAAACTGATTCTTTTTAAACACCTCCATCACGTTACTGTTGCCATATTTGACACATAGGAACAAAACATGTTATCACTTGCTTGTTTTTGTATTTTATGTGGCTGAGATACTTCCTTTTCTCTGGCACAGTATGTATATTTATCTTCCTTTTTTTTCTTCTGTTCCTCCAGATAGGTTTAAAGTGGCATGCAGAGGTCCATTTTACTCGCGTAAAAATCCCGCCTACCGTTAATAAAACTCCAGAATTTGGTCCAAGGAACACTCATTATTACACTATAATGAACAGGGAATGCAATTCTGTTATTTTAATTAGTGTAACATTAGAAGATTCTGAATAGTAAGAATAATTTATGGTGGAACCAATGATCCACCCTTTTCTATAGAGGAAATGAAATTCTAGAAGTTAAAAACAAACGTGGACATGCTTTCAGAATCAACAACACCAACAGAAAAAAAAATATTGCGTATTATAAAAAGAAATGCCTTAACCTTAACTTTGTCTCACAACCGCCTATTTATAAGATGTGTTATTTCACAACTATTGCCTGCAGTTTATAATATAAAACTCAATGGAGCAAGCTAAATTTCATTAAAAGACAAAAAGCAAGGGATATAGCCTGCAAACAGCTTCAGTGACAGAATTTCTGAAGAAAAGACTAGAAAAATAATACATTTTCAGATTAAATTGTGGAACAGTGTTTTTTTTTTAACCATGGCAACTTTCAGATGCTGGCTGGGGAATTCTGGGAATTGAAGTTCACAGGAGAGGAACGTTTTTAATTTCTTCAAGAAGGGATAATGTGTCTGATTATTTTTCCTAAAAATCACTATCATCTGAATACCATTTGTTTCTTTCAGCCATCATTTATGATATTGCAGTAATTATCTGCGGGTTTGAGACATTCTAGATGTAGACAAGGGTAAGGTTTCTCCATATTAGCCAGTTTTAAGACTGGCTGGGGGATTCTGGGAGTTGACATTATTGGAAGAAAAATAAGGTCAGTTTCCAAACCAGGAGAAAGACTGGAAATAAAATGTAAGCAGGCTGCAGGAAAGAAAGTTCTCCATTTATTTGGTAGCCAGAAACTTCAGTCACAGCAACATATTTCTGGGGTGACTGACAAAATGGAGTTGAGAGTAGGTTGGCTTTTATACATTCTTTGGGGCTTTGTGATTGAGATGCCTATTCCTATACAAAAATATATCCTTAAATATTTTAATTGAATTGATTCCAATTAAATCATGTAGATCAAGGGTGACAAACTCAAAGCCCGGGGGCCAGATCCAGCCTGCAGGGTGCTTAGATCTGGCCCGTGAGGGAAACAGCAAAGAACCGGCCTGTGATGCTTCTGCCAGCAAAAATGGAGGATTGCAGGAGGCCAACGCAGTTGAAATCTTTAAGTGTTTGGTTTATCTGAGCTAATCTTGTCAGCTTTGGCTCCTTGCCTATCATGTTGTTTATTTGGAGTTTCTGATTGCTCTTTGCTTGTGAATAGAGTGGCTCAATCTATCTGAACTGATACAAACTCTCCATTCCTAAAGACTAGCCTCTTCAGGATTACTGCTTGAGGCTGTTTTCCTCCAGCAGGAAGACCGGGGCTGCTTCCTGCCTTTAAGAACATGTCTCTCCTCTTCTCCTTCAGGGGAAACATTCTATTCTGCCTCATTTTAATATTAAGAATAAAGAATATTTTATTCTGGGGAGGTGGGGGTGCTTTCCTACAACATCCACATGTATTAAAGTTGCCAAAGTTGAGAAACTCTGGTCTAGAAAATGTTGAGAAATTCTAGGACCTGAATACTGGTGGTAGAAATAGGTTTTACTTAAGCCTTGGCAGTCCAGATTAAATCCCAAGTTTTATTTAGTCTGGATCTTGTTCCCTGAGCTTTTTGCACCAGACACTTCATAAGCAACACTTGTAGTCACTTGGTTCATCGCCCCCGCTTGCAGCCCTGATGCTTGATGAAGCCCGAGCAGAATAGATCGGAGAGAAAATATATTGTTGCAGAAGATGATGGAGTTGGCTGAAATGGCAAAATTGACCACTTTGATTTAAAAAAAAAAAGAACATAAGTACTTTTGTTTCCACATGGAAACCGCTTCTGAACTTCATGCTTGATGTGGAGAAGAATGAAACTCTGACTTTGGGTTTTAGAGATTAGACTGATAGCTCTTTTCTAGAAATGACTAGAAAAGCTGTGATTTGATGTTAATGCCGTATTTTACTATAACAGAGTTGGAAGTCAATGCTTCATTTTCTCTCCCCCCCCCCATCTTTCCTCACTTCTCTTCCCCCTTCCACCTCCTCCCTCACTGTTCTTCTATTTACTTTTGCATTTTGCATTTTATAATACTCTACAACTCAATAAAAATGTTTTTAAAAAAAACAAAACAAAACCCATTAATTCCTGCTTGGCAAGAACTGTTTTGGATGCTGACCGCATCCAAAATGAGTAGGCTGGCTTCAGGAACAGAATTTATTTCTGTTTTCTGTTTGTTGAAACATCACTCTAATCCGACAATATGGGCTAGAGCTTCAAGGAAATATGCAAAGGAGGGTGTTGTGGTATCTTTTGTCTTCTGCTTGAGATTGTGTATGTGTTTGTGTGTGTGTGTGTGTCTTAAATGTTTTTAATAATTTTAAATCATCCAGAGTCTCTGGAAGTCAGGCAGCACATACATTTACTAGATTATTATTATTACAACAAGGTTCACAAACAGCACTCAGTAATCATTGATTATCTAGGTAGTCTTCAAGTTAGGACCATAATAGAGCCTACCCACCATGATCATCACTTGTGATGGTCATTAATTGGCTCACCCATGTGATTGATCTGATTTTATGGCCTTTCTTGCAGAGCATGATAAGTGAATGCTGTGATTGTGAAGTGACCTCTATAGTCTATTGTTAGATCTGAGGTGGATCGGTTCGACAGAGACGCGAGACCAGGTGTACGATATTATCACATTCCAAAACCCTCGCAACCGATTGGTCCGGACTGGTGAAGACCTGATTGGTCAAAGGCTCGGCCGTGATTGGAGCACTAGGAATCTACCGCGATTGGTTGTGCCGATCGTGGGAGATTCAAAGTGCTGCCATTGGCTGCCGAGCCACGAGTCAGCCCTATATGAAGGGCTGCCGCGGCTCGCATTCCCAGACTATTATCATACCTAATAAAGAGCTGAAATCACTTGAATGGTCTCACGTCTCTGTCGAACCGATCCGCCTCAGATCTAACACTGGCGACGAGGGTGGGATCGTGAGACAAGGAGACCATCCAGCACATAGCGAGGCAGCACGCAGCAGCAAGCAGAATGGCCAGAATCAACTCACCACCCACTCCCTTCAACCCTACTACCGAGGACTGGGAATCCTATACCGATAGGTTCCAAATGTTCCTCGAGAGTAGCAATCTTAAAGATGCCAATGGCCACAAGAAACGAGCTGTGTTTCTCACACACTGCGGGGCCGCAGTGTTTAAAATGGCCAAAGCCCTGGCCAAACCAGAGGACATCAAGACGATGGAGTGGGGCAATCTCGAGCCCTTGCTGCGGAACCACTACGCCCCCATCGTGCCCATCCTTATCCGGCGGCACGAGTTCTACAGGTGGGATCAATGCGAGGGTGAGGGGCTTGGCGATTTCATAGCAGCACTACAAGACCTGGGCGGTCTGTGCGAGTTTGCTAACCTGGACGAGGCACTACAAGACCGCGTCATCCTAGGACTCCGAGACCCCATCCCCCAGAGCCGCATCATGGCAAAGGGGAACATCTCCCTTGCCGATGCCCTCACTGAGGCCGCAGCAGCTGAAGCGGCCAAGAAATCAGTGGCTCAGATGCGGCAATCGAGCATCATGCCATGACCGACGGCCGGAGAAACAACATCAAGCCCCCAGAGGCGACCAGAAACTGACCATCGAGACACAACCACGCACCATGGCAACATCGATTCCTTCTCGGAAACCGAGGAGGAGGAAATCCACTGCCTCCAATCAGTGTGGGAGCTATGGGGGGGCCCGAGGTCATAAGTCGAGCTTCTAGTGTGCCAGCTGTGGCAGCGATCACCCCCGGGCAGACTGCCGTTTTCTCGATGCCATTTGCCGGCATTGCGAGAAATGGGGGCACATCGCCAAGGAATGCCAGAACAAATACACTACAGCCCGCGACGATGAGAAGGCAGCCCTCGACGGAGAGAGAACACCCCTACCAGAAACCGTCATCGCCAGACGGAGAATCGATGGAGCTGAGAAGGTCGGAACAGGCGACTCCAGGAGACAAGACAAAGGGAGGAAACACACCAAACCGTAGAGGCCCAGTTATCTGGGTGATTGTTGCTGGCACCCAGAGTGGTTATCCTGTGAGATTTTTGGCGTATACTAGGTCCCCTACGTTAAATTTTCTGTGTTTGCTGGAGGAGCCTGGGGGCTTGTCTGGGTTATATGTTGGGTGCATTCTGTCTAGTGTTGAACGTAGTTTCCGGCCCATCATTAGTTCCGCCGGGCTTTTATTTGTGGTTGCGCTAGGTGTAATGTGTTGAATGAGGAGCATTTTATTGATTTTGTCCTGTATATTGGCTGTTTTTATTTTCTGCATGGCTTTCCTGGTGTATTGGACCATGCGTTCCGCCCGCCTGTTCGCCGCCAGGTTTGCCGGTGCGGTTAATGCATGGTGTATCCCTTGGCCTGCCAGAAATTGTTCAAATGCTAGTGCGGTGAACTGGGGCCCGTTGTCCGACACTATTACGTCTGGCAGGCCATGCGTAGAGAAAAGTTTACTCAGTTTCCTTATTACCGCCTCCGTCGTGGTTGATTTCATGGTGCTTACCTCCAACCAGTTGGAGTAAGCATCTACTGTAATAAGGTACATATATCCCTTGGTTGGCCCCGCAAAATCTATATGAATCCTAGACCACGGACCTCTTGGTTTTTCCCATTCTTGGGTTGGGGCGGCGGGTGGATTGGATCTGGATTCTTGGCATTGTTTACATTTGGCAACCCAGGTTTCGATCTGTTTATCCATTCCTGGCCACCATGCATAGCTTCTGGCCAGGCTTTTCATCTTAACCATCCCCGGGTGCCCCTCATGCAACATTCCCAATACCTTTTCCTGTAATTTTTCTGGAATTACCACTCTGTCCCCCCAAAGTATGCAGCCCTTTTCGGTAAAGAGTTCAGTTTGTCTTTTCTGGAAGGGTCTTAATAGTTCGTCTATGTCCCCTTCCGACCACCCTTTTCCCACCCAGCTCAAGACTTGCGCCAGCCATTTGTCTTTATTTGTTTCTCTGGCAATGTCTGGCGCGGTCATGAGTGGGCTGGATATTGTCTCTATTTGGAGTACCTCTATTGTGGGTGCCGGGTCGTCTTCCCGGTCCGGTAAGGGTGACCGGCTCAGGGCGTCTGCATGGGCGATGTCCTTGCCGGGTCGGTGTATCAGCTGGTAATTGTATGCTGCTAGGAATTCGGACCACCTTCTCATTCTTGGCGAAAGAATGTTCGGTGTGGCCCTGTTTCCCGCCAGGATTCCTAGCAGCGGCTTGTGATCCGTGATGATTGTAAAAGTCCTACTGTAAAGGTATTTGTGAAATTTCTTGACGCCGGCGACGACTGCTAGGGCCTCTTTGTTGAGCTGGCTGTAGTTCCACTCTGGCTTTGAAAGTGTCCTTGATGAGAAAGTGATGGGTGCTTCCCTCCCGTCTGGTAGCTGGTGGCTGAGGATGGCGCTGATCCCAAATGGCGATGCGTCGCAAGTTACCACCAATGGCAGGGTCTCACTGTACTGGATTAGTACTGCGTCGGATGTTAGCAGGTTCTTTGTGTTGTTGAAGGTGCTCTCCTCCAGTGCTCCCCAGGTCCAGGTGGCTGTTTTATCTAACGCTTGTGGAGGAGTGGCCGATGACGATAGTTTGGTGTGTTTCCTCCCTTTGTCTTGTCTCCTGGAGTCGCCTGTTCCGACCTTCTTGGCTCCATCGATTCTCCATCTGGCGATCGCAGTTTCTGGTGGGGGTGCTCTCTCTCCGTCGCGGGCTGCCTTCTCATCGTTGCGGGCTGTAGTGTCTTTTGTTCCGACATACCTTGGCGATGTGCCCCCGTTTCTCGCAATACCGGCAAATGGCATCGAGAAAATGGCAGTCCGCCCGGGGGTGATCGCTGCCACAGCTGGCACACTAGAAGCTCGACTTATGACCTCGGGCCCCCTGTGGCTCCCGCGCTGATTGGAGGTGGTGGATTTCCTCCTCCTCGTCCTTGGTTTCCGAGAAGGAGTTGATGTCGCTGTGGTGCGTGGTTGTGTCTCGATGGTCGGTTTCTGGTCGCCTCTGGGGGTTTGATGTTGTTTCTCTGGCCGTCGGTCGTGGCGTGATGCTTGATTGCTGCATCCGAGCCACTGATTTCTTGGCCGCTTAAGCTGCTGCGGCCTCAGTGAGGGCATCGGCGAGGGAGATGTTCCCCTTTTCCATGATGCAGCTCTGGAGGACGGGGTCTCGGAGTCCTAGGACGACGTGGTCTCGCAGTGCCTCGTCCAGGTTAGCGAACTTGCACAGACCTCCCAGGTCTCGTAATGCCACTATGAAATCGCCAAGCCCCTCGCCCTCGCGTTGATCCCGCCTGTAGAACTCGTGCCGCCAGATAAGGATGGGCATGAAGTGGTAGGGGCGTAGTGGTTCCGCAGCAGGGGCTCGAGATCGCCCCACTCCATCATCTTGACGTCCTCTGGTTTGGCCAGGGCTTTGGCCATTTTAAACACTGCGGCCCCGCAGTGTGTGAGAAACACGGCTCGTTTCTTGTGGCCGTTGGCATCTTTAAGATTGCTACTCTCGAGGAACATTTGGAACCTATCGGTATAGAATTCCCAGTCCTCGGTAGCAGGGTTGAAGGGAGTGGGTGGTGAGTTGATTCTGGCCATTCTGCTTGCTGCTGCGTGCCGCCTCGCCATGTGCTGGATGGTCTCCTTGTCTCACGATCCCACCTTCGTCGCCAGTGTTAGATCTGAGGCGGATCGGTTCGACAGAGACGCAAGACCATTCAAGTGATTTCAGCTCTTTATTAGATATGAGAATAGTCTGGGAATGCGAGCCGCGGCAGCCCTTCATATAGGGCTGGCTCGCGGCTCGGCAGCCAATGGCAGCACTTTGAATCTCCCATGATCGGCACAGCCAATCACGGTAGATTCCTAGTGCTCCAATCACGGCCAAGCCTTCGACCAATCAGGTCTTTGCCGGTCCGGACCAATCGGTTCTGAAGGTTTTGGAGTATGCTAATATCGTACATCTATAATAGAGCTAAAAGGCACTCTGGAGGTCATCCAGCCCAACTTCCTGCTCAAGTAGGAGACCCTTTACCATTTCATGCAGATAACTGTCCAGTCTCTTCTTATAAACCTCCAGTGATGAAGCACCCACAACTTCTGAAGGCAAAGCTGTTCCACTGGTTAATTGTTCTCACTGTTAGGATGTTTTTCCTGAATTCCATGTTGCTTCCCTCATTGAATATTTTCCATCCATTGCTCCTTGTCTTGCCTTCAGGTGCTTTGAAAAATAATTTGACCCCCCTCTTCTTTGTGGCAGCCCCTCAAATACTGGAATACTGCTATCAGATCCCCCCTAGTCCTTCTTTTCTTTAGACAGGCCATACCGAGATCCTGCAACTACTCTTCATATGTTCTAGACACCAGGCCTTTAATCATCTTAGTTGCTCTTCACCGCACTTTTTCCAAAATCTCAGCATCTTTTTTGTAATGAGGTGGCCAAATATGCCTGGATGCATATTCCAGGTGTGGCCTTAGTAAGGCTTTATAAAGTTGTACTAATACTTCATGTGATTTTGATTCTATGCCCCTGTTAATGCAGCCAAGGATTGCATTTGCTTTTTTGGTTGCTGCCGTACACGGCTGGCTCGTGTTTAAGTGATCGTCCATTAGGACTCCAGAGTCCTTTATACAGTTACTGTTTTTGAGCCAGTCAGTCATCAAATGGTTAAGCAAACCAATGGTACATTATGGGCTGGTTTTGCCCAAAACCAGAAGCAAATGCCAGTATTTGTTTTTATGTATTTATTAATTTATATGCTGCCCATCTTGCGGGTTCAGGCGACTCTGAGCAGCTTTGGAAAAGCTGTTGTAAAACTCAGTCGCTAGACCATGGGACATTGCAAATGACTGTAAAGGCAGCCAATTGCCAAGCCCTGACATGGTCATGTGAACATGGGAAGGTGCCTACTGCCAAAACACCTACAGACAGACCTCATTTACAGCCTGCCTCATTCAGTGGCCGAAGTTACAGGGGTGCTGAAAAATGCCCCCCATTTATGACCTATACAATGTCTCTCAGTCACCATTGCCACATGTCCTGTGTCTGATATGTTTTCCCTCTCCCTTACAGAGGTATTGCTTTAAAAGGTATGTGTGTGTGTGTGTGTGTGAGAGAGAGAGAGAGAGAGAGAGAAATAAAAAGAATGAGTTACTTTTGTAGGCCATCTCTCCTGTGCCTGACCTGTTTGTTTTTCTTTGTCTTTCTCCATCCCTCTGACACAAAACAGAGAGATTGGAAAGGAAGGGATTTCAAGAAAATAAGCAGGCACACAATGGAAATTACACCAGGCTGTTTGTGTAGCACAGTTGAAACTGCCTGTGCCACCATCTTCCTTCCGGATGTGTATTTACCATTGTATCCCCGCTTACCGTCTTGGAATCTATTCAAACAACATGTTTATTTTTTCAGTTGCCCATTAGATTGTGAATCAGGAGAAGACGACAAACATCTATGAAGTGGAAGCGGGACAAAGGTGTTCTGGAGCACTCTATGCCAGTGGTGGCTAACCTTTTTCAGCTCCCGTGCTGATAAGTATGCGCACGCTCGCCTGCTGGCACCCAGGAAGCAATGCGTGCTGCCTCCCCATGGCCCCTGCACATCGATGTGCAATTCCCCCCTTGCGCACCGTGTCTGCACATGCACAGACAATCCCTTTGCACGCCGTGCATCTCTGCACATCTGCACATAAATCCACATCTCTCACGCACCCCCTGCTCCCTGCGCATGCGCGCCAGATACCTGACAACCAGCTGTCGGGTGGCGACGCGCAAACACATGCACGGTGGAGCTCTCCCAGGCAACCTCTCGCATGCTGGGGAAATGGCTCCGCGCGGCACTTCCGGCACGCATACCACCGGTTCAACAATATGGCTCTAGGCTCTGTTCACACATGCTATGTTAAATTGGATGAAGGGCAGACCCATAGCTTACCCCTCAAATTTTGAATTGGGTGGCCAAGGACTGAAATCCTGCTTGTTTGTGTCAGTCTGGTTCATATCAACTAATCTGAAACTTTGAGAAGGGGATAAGGTGAATGGGAAAGGGGGCTGCTCCCTTAGTTACAACCCTGAGACAACTCTGTGAAGATACTCTGTCATCCAGGTCATGGTTGTCCCAAATGTGCTTTTTCCAAAAGGCAACTGGACTTTTTTTTTATTATTATTTTTCTTTGAAAATGTTTTGTTTTTCACCTAAAAAGGCTAGAACTGAAGAAGCAGGACCAATCTCTTATCTCATCTTTTCTCAATTTCTCATCTTTCCTGCTATCTTCTATACTCTATAGAAATCCTTCTATCTTACGATTTATCACTTGTTTGTATCTTATGATTAATGAGTGTAATTAGGATTTATGATCTATGACCTATCTCTATGTTGTTTAATTGAGAGCTTATGCACTTGAGACAAATTCCTTGCATGTCCAATCATACCTGGCCAATAAAGAATTCTCTTCCCTTCCCTTCCTTTCTCTTCTCTTCTCTTCTCTTCTCTTCTCTTCTCTTCTCTTCTCTTCTCTTCTCTTCTCTTCTCTTCTCTTCTCTTCTCTTCTCTTCCCTTCCCTTCCCTTCCCTTCCCTTCCCTTCCCTTCCCTTCCCTTCCCTTCCCTTCTCTTCTCTTCTCTTCTCTTCTCTTCTCTTCTCTTCTCTTCTCTTTTTTTCCCTTCCCTTCCCTTCCCTTCTCTTCTCTTCTCTTCTCTTCTCTTCTCTTCTCTTCTCTTCTCTTCTCTTCTCTTCTCTTCTCTTCTCTTCTCTTCTCTTCTCTTCTCTTCTCCCTTCCCTTCCCTTCCCTTCCCTTCCCTTCCCTTCCCTTCCCTTCTCTTCTCTTCTCTTCTCTTTTTTTCCCTTCCCTTCCCTTCCCTTCCCTTCCCTTCCCTTCCCTTCTCTTCTCTTCTCTTCTCTTCTCTTCTCTTCTCTTCTCTTCTCTTCTCTTCTCTTCTCTTCTCTTCTCTTCTCTTCCCTTGCCTTGCCTTGCCTTGCCTTGCCTTGCCTTGCCTTGCCTTGCCTTGCCTTGCCTTGCCTTGCCTTGCCTTGCCTTGCCTTGCCTTCATTCTTTATTATTCTATTCTATTCCATTCCATTCCATTCTTCCTTTTCTTATCCTATCCTATCCTATCCTATCCTATCCTATCCTATCCTATCCTATCCTATCCTATCCTAAACATTTCTTTAAAGAAAAACCAATTGCTTTTTTGGAAAAAGCACCTGTAGGACAGGGGAAATGGTTTTTATTCTTATAAACTACCTAATAATCTTCTGGTTGATTTGGCAGATTATCAAGGTGATTATGAAATAAATGACATTTGTCTCCTTCCCTGTCACAAGCCATTCAGTATTCCCCGAGCCAAAAACCACTTCAAGAAGGCAAGAACATTCTTATCCAGAGATAAACAGCTAATAGAAAACCTGCACAACTTCTTTTTTTTTTAAAGTTACTTTGAGCTGCCTTTTTGGAGCACCGGCATTAATAAGTAATCAATTAAGAGGGTTTCCATCCTTTCATGGTTAGTAAGAGACCAAGGTGCCCTTTCGAAAAGCAAGATGGAAAAATGTGAAGTCAACATTTGTGGCAAGACTGACTGCACATTCCCGAATTAGAGCCACGCTTGAAAGATGAAAGGAGAACAACATTTGGGGCTTTTTCAGCTTGGGGAAAGCCAGCATTAGAATGAGAACATGATAGAATTATACATGCCAAAAGATGCAAAAGGGAAGGCGTTTGCCTTCTTCTTAAATAGGATTGGTGTTGTGGTGGTGCGACTATAACCCGAGATGAAGGATGGCAATTCCCAGAGAGACTTGAAGCTAGGAACTGCCATGCAGGTGATCCAATAGGACTGTCAACATGGCTGGTCATTTTGGGCTGCTGGGGATCTCTAGTTTAAGTGACGGCTTAAGTGACCAGATTCTAGGCAAGGGTGGCTGATCTCCAAACAGTAGGGGGAGCTTGGAGCCAGACTGATTGGGTGTTATGTGAATGGTGGCCACAGGAAATCTCAAGAGTTGTGGTCTACTCTAGGCCAGCCAGGGCTTCTCAACCACAACAGAGGAGCTGAATTCCTCTGAAATCTTAAAGTGGTTGAGCTTGAGGAACAGAGGATGGACTCCCTGTCTCTGTCTCAGCTTTCATTTTCTGTCCATCTATCATCTATCATCTCATCTCATCTCTTTTTCTTTCTTATTTCTCTCTCTCCTTTCTTCCTTTCTTTGTCATCTCTATCTTTCTCCTTCCCTCCCATCATCTATCTACCTTTCTCATCTGTCTCTCTGTCTGTCTGATCTCATATGGTATTTCTTTTTCTTTCTTATCGCTCTGTCAACTTTCTTTCTTTCTTTCTTTCTTTCTTTCTTTCTTTCTTTCTTTCTTTCTTTCTTTCTTTCTTTCTTTCTTTCTCATCTCTACCTTTCCCCCTCCCTCCCATCATCTATCTTTTTCATCTGTCTCTCTGTCTCTCTCTCTCATCCAACACAGTATTTCATTTTCTTTCTTATTGCTCTGTCAGCTTTCTTTCTTTCCTTCTTTGTCATCTCTTTCTTCCTCCCTCCCATCATCTATCTACATTTCTGATCTATCTATCTATCTATCTATCTATCTATCTATCTATCTATCTATCTATCTATCTATCTATCATCTATCTATCTATCTATCTATCTATCTATCTATCTATCTATATCTACCTACCTATCTATTTACCTAGCTATATACCTTTTCTTTCTATCTATCTATCTATCTATCTATCTATCTATCTATCTATCTATCTATCTATCTCATATGGTATTTCTTTTTCTTTCTTATCATTCTTTCTTTCTCATCTCTCTCTGTCTTAGCTTTCTTCCCTTCCTCCCTCCCTCCTTTCCTGTCATCTATCTACCTTTCAGCCACCCCACATCTGTCTATCACACATCTATCCCTCCATCCCTCTATCCATCCATTATCCATCCATCCATCCCCCAGATCCTCCCTAAAATAAGACAAATGAAGCATTATTGTCAAGAAAGTTATTGTTTATTTATTTGTCGAGCATGTATTAGATAACAGATATAAGTATAAACATGCTTATTAATACATTAAACGGATAAGAATAAAAGGGAACATTAGGACGGGGACAGTAGGCACGTTGGTGCTCTTATGCACATCCCTGACAGACCTCTTAGGAATGGGGTAGGGTCAACAGTAGACAGTCTAAAGTTAAAATTTTGGGGGTTTGCGGGGGGGAAAAACCACAGAGTCAGGTAGTACATTCCAGGCATTGACCACTCTGTTGCTGTATTTCCTGCAATCAAGTTTGGTGCAGTTTACCTTGAGTTGTATCTATTGTGCGCTTGTGTATTGTTGTGGTTGAAGTTGAAGTAGTCATTGACAGGTAGGACATTGCAATGGATAATTTTATAGGATAATTACATGGAGATCTTTCTGGAGTCCCTGGGATTTGAGTGTGGTTCAAGGACTCTTCAATTAAATTGGATACTTGGTGATAAATTCTCTACTCTGGAATTTAAAAAAAAAAAAAAAAGGGGGGGGGGGGAGAAAAGTCACAACAATCCATAACAGTTCATGGGGAAAGTGTGGGAACTATGCTCCTGGCAGCTTTTCCTTGGCATCAGGCTGAGCAGTTTTCGAGCCAAGCCACGATGCTTCTCTGTATTCTCTTGGATATTTAGAAAAGGCTGGGTGTGTTTGAGAGCCTTCTTTTAGCCTGGTGAATGAGACCTTCTTTTCTGTGGCTAAAGTCACTCTTTGAATTAAGCTTTGAGGGTCTTTAACTCTGTTCCATCATAAATTGGCTGGTCCACCAAATGTGTTAAACCATCTTTCCAACCACAGTGAAACATCTCTAATGAAAAAACAACACAGTGAAACATTTACAATGCCTCGATAAGGCCACGCTTGCAATATTTCATCCAGTTTTCTTTGTCAAGAGATATGTATGTATGTATGTATGTATGTATGTATGTATGTATGTAAAAGATGTTGAGACTCTAGAAAGAGTGCAGAGAAGATCAACCAAAATGATTAGGGGACTAGAGACTAAAACAATTGCTGGAATTGGGTATGTCTAGTTCAATGAAAAGAAGGACTAGGAATGACATGATAGCAATCTCCCAATATCTTAGGGGTTGCCACAAAGAACATGGGATCAGCCTATTCTGCAAAGCACTTAAAGGAAGGATGAGAAGCAATGGATGGACATTAATCAAGGAGAGAAGCAACCTAGAACTAAGGAGAAATTTCTTGACAGTGAGAACAATTAATCAGTGGAACAACTTGCCTCCAGAAGTTGTGAATGCTCCAACCCTGGAAGTTTTTAAGAAGAGAGTACACAACCATTGACAGGGTATATGGTTTCCTGCCTGAGCAGGAGACTGGACTAGAAGACCTCAAGGTCCCTTCCAATATTCTATTCTATTCTATTCTATTCTATTCTATTCTATTCTATTCTATTCTATTCTATTCTATTCTATTCTATTCTATTCTATTCTATTCTATTCCTTTTTCTATTCTAAATAAAGATTCTATTCCATTCCATATTCTATTCTATTACTTATTCTATTCCTTATTCTATTCTGTTCTGTTCTGTTCCGTTCCATTCCATTCCATTCCATTCCATTCCATTCCTTGAGACCAGATTATTTGAAAGAACATCTTTTCCCAGTTCCATCAACCTGACCCACCAGGTTGGGGAGGCAGGACATGTTACAGGCCCCCTCTTTTAAGGAGGTCCATCTGATGGGACCAAGAAGAAGGGCCTTCTCCGTGGTGGCTCCCTCCCTCTGAAACATCCTCCCTTGCTGCGATAAGATTGGCCCCCTACTTGGACACTTTTTTTGCAAGTCCTGGTTCTGCTAACAGGCCTGGGGACTCTAGAATGATATGGAGCCTGTTATGAACTAATAAATGCGCTTAAGTAAAGTTTTATCAAAACTTTAAAAAAAAGCAGGGTTTTAATCCTGCACTTCTGATTGGCCGATAATAGCGATATCGGATTGGTGCATTCTGGAGAATCTGATTGGCTGTTAACGAGCCACTATCATTGGTTCAAGGGTTTAATACTTCCATGTTCTCATTGGTTAATAGGTCAGCAGCCTGCCCTATAAAAGGGCTGCTGCTGCTCCCGGTTTTGGCTCTGTTCACGATGGTTAATAAAGAGTTGAAGTTCACTGTTCACTGCCTTGTCTCCATTCCTTGTACCCATGCACAAAACTTAACACTGGCGACGAGGATGGGATGCGGAGACATCAGAGCTGACTGAACACTACAGAGCACCAAACAGAGCACGTGGCTGAAGGCACATCGACAATGGAACCATGTCCGGTGGCGCCATACCACCCGCTCCATTTGACCCTGCACAAGAAGACTGGGATGCGTACATAGACCGGTTCCAGATGTTTCTGGAGACCAACAACTTGAAGGATGCCACTATGGGAAAAAAGCGAGCAGTGTTCCTGACCCATTGCGGGCCTGCCGTCTTTAAGATGGCCAAGGCACTAGCGAAACCGGCTGAGGTGAAAACCATGGACTGGGACGTCCTCGAGCCCCTTCTACGGGCCCACTATGCACCTGCCGTACCAACGCTTGTCCAAAGACATGAATTTTACTAGAGTGACCAGCGGAAAGGAGAGAGCATTGCAGATTTCATCACGGATCTCTGGAAGCTGGGAGGCCTCTGTGGGTTTACAGACCTCAAAGAAGCTCTGAGAGACCGAATAATTCTGGGATTAGATGACCAGACGGTACAGAGCAAGATCATGACAAAAGGGGACATCAACCTTGCTGATGTCATCAAGGACGCTACTGCAGCAGAAGCAACCAGGAAGTCAGCCACCTGAATGCGCCGCACCAACGCACTGCTCCGTCAACTCGCTAGCGATATCTCACCTCGCCTAGAGAGCCACACAACAGCGACCCACCACGAGGACCTCGAATCGCCATCAGAAAGTAATGAGGAGGAGGTCAACCGGCTCCGGTCTGAACATGACCAATGCCAGCAGCGGAATCAAAGACTACCGCACCAATGCGCGGGTTGTGGGGCAAGCCACCCGCGATCAGACTGCAAATTCCTTGACGCGCTCTGCCATTTCTGTGGGAAAAGAGGCCACATCGGGAAGGTCTGTAGAAGCAAGCAAGGATCCAGCCCATTTCAGAGGGGAAACAACTACCGCCAGACCACAGAGAATCGCCCTGTGAGTTGGGAAAAATTGAACCGCCAATGGAACAACCACTCCTACAGAAATAAAACACCAGCCATTTTATTGAGAAGAGAAGAAGCACACCAAACCATTACAATCGGTCACACCTCATTGCTAGACGCAAAAAAGATCCGAGTGAAGGTCGCCATCGAAAACCAGCCTTGTGTGATGGAAGTCGATTCAGGATCGTCCCTCTTGATGGTTTCCTGGAAAAGTCTTAAACAATTAATCCCTGCCGTCCGATGTCAAGACCTCAGAGCCCAAAGAATCATACTCAAAGATTATCAGGGGAACCGAATTCCAGTTGTTGGATCTAGCCAAGTCCAAGTATCATTCAAAAATCATACTGCGTCATTACCATTGACCATCATCGACCGTGACTGGCCTAGCTTGTTAGGCCTTCAATGGTTCGCCCCACTCGGGATCGAGGTAACCGGCATTCACCAAACCAGAAGCGACGACTGGGAGGAGGCCATCGTCCAGGAATTCCAGGACATCTTTGCAGACAAACTAGGCGAGTACAAGGGGACCCCAATATCATTTAACCTTAACCCTGAAGTAGCCCCCATCCACCTTAAGCCTCGTTGGGTACCTTTTGCCCTTAAACCAAAAATTGACGAGCAGCTCGATAAATTAATAGCCCAGGGTGTTTTAGAACCAACGGATCACGCTCATTGGGAAACCCCAATTGTAACACCCATCAAACCGGATGGATCGTTAAGGATTTGTGGGGACTATCGGGCTACCCTTAATCACGCTCTTCAACAGAACGCTTACCCGGTGCCGGTGGTTCAACACCTCCATTCCCTGGGGGGGGGGGGGGCGGAAATTCGCTAAATTGGATTTAGCACAGGCCTACCAACAATTGCCTGTAGATAAAAAAAAACCGCAGAGGCACAGACGATCGTTATGCACCAACGCGCCTTTAAGTGCAACCGACTCTAATTCGGAGTGAGCGTAGCCCCAGGGATTTTTCAAAGTCTGATGGAGAGACTCTTGCAAGGGATCAAGGGGGTCGTGCCATACTTTGATGATGTTTTAATTGCTGCCCTGAATAGAGAAATACTAGAAAAGCGGCTTAAATTGGTTCTCCAGAAATTTAAAGACTCTGGCCTTAAGGTTAAAAAAAATAAATGTCAACTGTGTACAGACAAAGTAGAGTTCCTGGGGTACCTAATCGATAAACAGGGCATCCACCCCACTAACAGTAAGCTGAGAGCAATCAAAAATGCCCCAAGACCCAGAAATAGAACTGATCTCCAAGCTTTCCTGGGGCTCATTAACTTTTACAACATTTTCTTGCCCCAGAAAGCGACTGTAGCTGAGCCCTTATATAGACTCCTCAACAAAAAAGCAACCTGGGTCTGGGGATACCGCAAGGAGCACGCATTCCAACAAGTGAAAAACTTACTAACCTCAGATGCTGTTTTAATGCAGTATAACGAGACTCTGCCTTTAACAATTACATGTGATGCATCACCGTTTGGAGTAGGAGCCATTTTGAGTCATGTGTTACCAAATGGTAATGAGGCCCCTATTGCCTATATTTCAAGGACCTTATCAAAGGCTGAACGTAACTATAGCCAGATTGAAAAAGAGGCTCTTGCTGTTGTATCTGCTGTGAAAAGGTTTCATGAATATGTTTATGGACGAGTTTTTACTATTGTTACCAACCACAAACCTTTGTTAGGGATTATAGCGGGAGACAAGCCAACTCCCTATATATTGTCATCTAGAATGACTCACTGGTCGGAGTTTTTAGCTGCGTACAACTATAAATTACAACACCGCCCGGGGAAAGTCATTCCCCACGCTGATGCATTGAGCCGTGCCCCATTTCTGGAAACCGTTGTCAACCCAGCTCCAACCCTTATGACACTCCAGATTAAAATGCTACAGGCACTACCGCTAACAGCCAGAGACATTGCAATTGAAACAAAACGAGATCCTGTCTTAGCGCGAGTTCTTAGCTGGGTCGAAAGAGGATGGCCAATAGAACAAACCTCTGATGATTTCACCCCTTTCAGAAACCGGCAAACAGAACTGTTTTCACAAAAAGGCTGCATCCTATGGGGAGATAGAGTCGTCGTCCCAGAACGGTTACAACGAGCAGTATTGAAAACATTGCATGACGGTCACCCCGGCATCGTGCGTATGAAAGCGCTCGCACGAAGCTACGTGTGGTGGCCAGGCATCGACAAACAAATCGAAGCCTGGGTAAAGACTTGCTTAAAGTGCCAAGAAGTCAGCAGTGCCCCACCTAGAGCAACTCCAACAGAATGGGAAACCCCCCGGGAGCCGTGGTCCCGCATCCATGTTGATTTTGCGGGACCTACTAAAGGACATACGTTCCTCCTAACAGTGGATGCCTATTCCAACTGGCTCAAGATCCACGAAATGAAGAATACTACAACGGAGTCCATCATCTGAAAATTGAACAGGCTATTCGCAACGCACAGACTGCCAGACGTTCTGGTCTCCGACAATGGACCCCAGTTCACCGCCCTGGCATTTGAACAATACTTAGCCATGAGCTAACTTCGCCAGCGCACCCTGCGGCTAACGGCAGGGCCGAGTGCATGGTACAATTTGTTAAAAAAAACTCTCCATAAAATGGACTATGGGGACATCGATGAAAAAATAAACAGAATACTCCTACTCCAACACATCACTCCGCACAGCGTCACCAACAAGACGCCAGCTGAACTATTGATGGGACGCAAGCTCCGTTCCCACCTCGACCAGCTTCACCCTTCCTACGAGCCAGAGAAACCCTGCGGATCTAGTGGAAAATGCTGTGAGTTCAAGGTAGGTGACTTAGTTTTCGCTAAAAACCTCTCCGGCGAACCATTATGGATCGAAGCAACCGTAATTCAAACCACCGGGACCTGATCGTACCGTGTGCAAACTTGCGACAGAAAAATATGGAAACGCCATATAGATCAGCTTCGCTCTAGGCTACAACCCAGTTCCCACGACTCCTGGGACTCCCAAACTGAGGGGGGAGGGGATGTTGAAGAAACCGAATTTGAGATGGTGGAGAGCAGAAGCTAAGGGAGTCAGCAATCGGGCGCGAGTAATGAAGAAGAATCAGAGAGGGGTGTGTCCTCACCACAGAGGAATACCTCAATGCAGGCTAGCCCGCTAAGATTGGAGGACAACAACAATGACAGAATTAGTGGCACCGAGTCGTCCAGTGAGAATGCGGAACCGCCGGTACCAGATATGTCCAAAAACGTCCCACCGAAGCTGGACTGCAGACGGGAACCGGTGGGACAGTGCAAATCTAATAGACAGTTAAAACAACCCACATATCTTAGAGATTTCATCACCGCACCCCTCAAATGGAACCCGGGGGGAAGGGGTGTTATGAACCAATAAATGCACTTAAATAAAGTTTTATCAAAGCTTAAAGAAAAAGCAGGGTTCTAATCCTGCACTTCTGATTGGCCAATAATAGCGATATCGGATTGGTCCATTCTGGAGAATCTGATTGGCTGTAAACAAGCCCACTCTCATTGGTTCAAGGGTTTAATACTTCCATGTTCTCATTGGTTAATAGGTCAGCAGCCTGCCCTATAAAAGGGCTGCTGCTCCTCCCAGTTTTGGCTCTGTTCACGATGGTTAATAATGAGTTGAAGTTCACTGTTCACTGCCTCGTCTCCGTTCCTTGCACCCATGCACAGAACTTAACAGAGCCCATCAAGTGGTTTGTTATATTGTTGTCACCAGGGGAATGGAGAATTATTGCACTGGGCTTTTTATTTATTTATTTTTATAAGCTATCCGAAGCCACCATGAGTGCATTGGGTGGCCTTATACATTTCCTTAAAAAAAATTTTCAAAAAAAAAAATCAATAAATAAACTTCTTGTACACAGGGCATCTTTTCATCGGGATGGACTAAGTCGTGTGTTACTCCTAAAGCAATAAAAATTCCTTCTTGTAATTGCAGGCGTCGGAGGGTCAGATAAATGGCCATCCATCACACGTTAAGCTGGGAACTCCCTGGTCTTTTTCAATAGAAAGTGAAGTGAAAGGAAGCGGGCCATTTCCTGGATCATCCTTCTGGGGATCCTGAACAGGTCAGCAAAAATCACTTAAGGCAACATTTTCACTCTGGCCGGAAGGAAAGGAAGCTGTGAACAAGCAAACTGCAGTTGCGGGGAAGGAACTGAGGCAGTTCCCTTCGATGTGTTATGTTACAAAGGCCCCTTAACATCCCTGATTTTAAAAATCGATCCATTTCTGATTTGCAAAATAATATTCAACTATCTGATGGCTAAACAAATAGCATTTTAATTACTCTTATTTGTTCAAAAAAATGAGAAGGGCTAGGGGTTTTTATTGAATAGAATAGAATAAGGAATAGAATAGAATAGAATAACAGAGTTAGAAGGGACCTTGGAGGTCTTCTAGTCCAACCCCCTGCTTTGGCAGAAACCCTATACTACTTCAGACAAATGGTTGTCCAACATATTTTTAAAAACTTCCAGTGTTGGAACATTTACAACTTCTGGAGGTAAGTTGTTCCACTGATTAATTGTTCTAATTGTCAAGAATTGTCAATTCCTCCTTAGCTCTAAGTTGCTTCTCTCCTCGATTAGTTTCCATCCGTTGCTTTTTGTCCTGCCCTCAGGGGCTTTGGAGAATAGCTTGACTCCCTCTTCTTTGTGGCAGCCCCTGAGAGATTGGAAGACTGCTATCATGTCTCCCCTCGTCCTTTTTTTTCATTAAACTAGCCATGTCCAGTTCATCTTTGTTGCTCTTCTCTGCACTTTTTCTAGAGTCTCAACATTTTTTTTACATTGTGGTGACCAAAGCTGGATGCATTTTTTAAAAAGTACTTTTTTGTAATAAGATGGACCCTTATTTTTCAAATCAACCGGCATTTAAAAAAAAAAAGAAAAACTAGGATTAGAGATCGCAGTATTCCAGTATTTGAGAGGCTGCCTCAAAGAAGAGGGGCTCAACTCATTTTCCAAAGCACCAGAAGGTAGGTCAAGAAACAATGGATGGAAACTAACCATGGAGAGAATTAGGAAGAAACTTCCTAACCAGGAGGACAATTAACCAGTGGAACAGCTTGCCACCAAAAATTGTGCTTCATCACTGGAGGTTTTTAAGAAGAGATTGGACAACAATTTGTCTGAAATGGTATAGGGTTTCCTGCATGAGCATGGGGTTGGACTGGATGACCTGCAAAGTCCCTTCCAACTCTAATTGACTGATTGAGAACACTCTCTGAAATTGGCAAAGCATAAGGGATTTAATTTTTTTCCCCTTCTTGTGTTTCGGGGTTGGCTCATCTACATTTAAACTAAATACAGTCACCAAACTGCATATTTCTCCTGCAATTGTGTTGAAAGGGAAAAGGTGTGTGCGTGCTTTAAATAAGTCTCTTGCTAATTGTGTTAAAAAAAAGCAGTCTGCTCCAGAAGTCTGTTTAATGGGCTTGCTTGCATAATTTCCATGAGACTGTAAATTTTGCCTTTGTTTTTTTTTCCTAAATTTATATAGCTGCCCATCTTGTCATGAATTCCAAGTGAAGAACAACATAAAACCATGCATATATAAACTATAAAACTGCAGGCAGATCAGAGGTAGACCAGACAGCATTCTCAACCTCAATATCTTTGGAAAAAGCTGAATGGGAATCAGAATAACAGTTAGAAGGAACCTTGGAGATCTTCTAGTCCAACCCCCTGGAAACTAACCTAGAAACAACCTAGAACTAAGGAGAAATTTGCTAATGTTGAGAACAATGAACCTTTGATGACCCGGGGCATGACACAAAAATAACAAAGTCACAAAAGTAGAATAAATTCCCTTTAATGCCTCCAACTTGGTCCCAATGTCTAATTGTCCTTAGCTGGATAACAAACTTCACAAAACAGTCTACGAAGGGCAGAAATGCAGCCGGAACCCAAAGTAAAGATAGTTAGAAATTTTAAAAAACCAACACAAACCACACTGAAGTAATTAACATGGCAGGTCAGGATGATAATTTGCAGGCTTTCAAAGGATAATGCAGCACCCACAGTTGGGAGGATGCCAAACCCAGATAAGCCTCCACCAAGATAATGCTCGCTTTGCTTGCAGCAAGGAGCCATGTGCAAATGCCTCTCTCTTATATCCTGTTCTCCCAGCTGCAACTAATGAAAGGGATCAGGGCCTTTTTCTCTCTCATAAGCCATGTTGCTCCCTTCTCCATTCCTTCCTGTATGCCCTAAGATGAAGAGGGGGTGGGCCTGGGTCTTCCTCTCAATGCCCAGCTGGATTGAGCCCTTCCCCCATTTCTTCCACAGCCACTGGAGCCCCACTCCCACTCCCTGTCAGCTGCTCAATCTCCCCTTCAGAATTGGACTCCAACAAGGACATGACAGAACCAATGGAAGAGCTTGCCTCCAGAAGTGGGTGCTCCATCTCTGGAGGTTTTTAAGAAAAGATTGGACAGCTATTTGTCTGAAATGGTATATGCTGTCCTATTCAAGCAGAAGATTGGACTAGAAGACCTCCATGGTCCCTTCCACCTTTATTATTCTATGTTCTAGATATATAGATAGACAGACAGCAAATAGACACCGACAAACAAATAAGACTGATAAAGAGAGGAGAAACAACAGTGGCTGCAGAAGAATAGAATAGAATAGAATAGAATAGAACAGGGTTGGGTAGGGTAGGGTAGGGTAGGGTAGAGTAGAATACTGTAGACTAGACTAGACTAGACTAGACTAGACTAGACTAGAATAGAATAGAATAGAACAGGGTTGGGTAGGGTAGGGTAGGGTAGAGTAGAATAGAATAGAACAGGGTAGGGTAGGGTAGGGTAGAGTAGAATACTGTAGACTAGACTAGACTAGACTAGACTAGAATAGACCAGACCAGACCAGACCAGACCAGAATATAATAGAATAGAATAGAATAGAATAGAATAGAATAGGTTAGAGTAGAGTAGAGTAGATTAGAATAGAATACTGTAGAATACTGTAGAATAGAATAGACTAGAATAGAATAGAATAAAATAAAATAGGATAGAGTAGAGTAGAATAGAATACTGTAGAATAGAAATAGAAATAGAAATAGAAATAGAAATAGAAATAGAAATAGAAATAGAAATAGAAATAGAAATAGAAATAGAAATAGAAATAGAAATAGAAATAGAAATAGAAATAGAAATAGAAATAGAAATAGAAATAGGATAGAGTAGAGTAGAATACTGTAGAATAGAATAGAATAGAACAGGGTAGTGTAGGGTAGGATAGAGTAGAATACTGTAGACTAAACTAGACTAGACTGGACTAGAATAGAATAGAATAGACCAGACCAGACCAGACCAGAATAGAATAGAATAGAATAGAATAGAATAGAATAGAATAGAATAGAATAGAATAGAATACTGTAGAATACTGTAGAATACTGTAGAATAGAATAGACTAGACTAGACTAGAATAGAATAAAATAGGGTAGAGTAGAGTAGAATAGAATACTGTAGAATAGAAATAGAAATAGAAATAGAAATAGAAATAGAAATAGAAATAGAAATAGAAATAGAAATAGAAATAGAAATAGAAATAGAAATAGAAATAGAAATAGAAATAGAAATAGAAATAGAAATAGAAATAGAAATAGAAATAGAAATAGAAATAGAAATAGGATAGAGTAGAGTAGAATACTGTAGAATAGAATAGAATAGAATAGAATAGAATTCTTTATTGGCCAAGTGTGATAGGACACCCAAGGAATTTGTCTTGGTGCAAATGCTCTCAGTGTACATAAAAGAAAAGATACATTCGTCAAGAGTCAAGAATCATCAGGTACAACACTTAATGATAATCATAGGGTACAATAAGCAATCAGATCATACTAGAAACAGTCTATATAAATTGTAAGGATACAAGTGACAAAATCATATAGTCACAAGTGGGAGGCGATGGGTGATAAGGAGTGATGAGAAGATTTATAGTAATAGTAGTGCAGACTTTGTAATAGTTGAACAGTGTTGAGGGAATTATTCATTTAGCAGAGTGATGGCTTTCAGGAGAAAACTATTCTTGTGTCCAGTTGTTCTGGTGTGCAGTGCAAAACGTAATCACTGAACTGGTAGTAACGCTGGTTGAATCCCAGCCCTGATTAAGAGCATCATCTGTCAATCTATTTGCTCGGTATGCAAACTGCATGGGATCTAACAGCGGATCCGTGATGGTTTTCAGGTGGGACAGCACAAGCCTTTCAAAGATTTTCATAACTACAGATGTTTTAGAGCAACTAAGAAGAATCAATAGAGCCTTCAAAAATATCTCTGGATTAATGGGATTAATACTGAATTTTGAAGTAAGGACAAGAAAAAATTGAAGGAGGGCCCTCCCAGCAGAACCACAGATTATTCCAGGAACAAAGCTCTGGGATTCAAACGGTCAAAGCCCGATGCCTCTTCTGGAAGCATTTTGATTTTTCCATCCTGTTGAACTGTTTTTAGGGGACTGGGCTAAGTTGTTAAAATGAAGTACAAGCCACTATTTTAAGATTATTTTAAGAATGGGGATAAACAGGCTTTGCAAACACCATTAGTCAACTGTCAAAGGACTCATTTCATGCCCGCAGCAAAAAGTTTTGCAATCGTTACTATCAAAGTTTGTGGTTTGGCAGGGAGTCCTCCACTAATTCTGAAATGGTGGAGGAGGGGAGGGAAAAATCAGCACTGAATGCCTTTAATTGGTTTAACCACGGTCCTTGCGTATTGACTTGGTTGTTGAGAGACACGATTGTCATGATTTTGATTTAATTTGTATGATTGTTTCACCCTCCCAGGAAACAGAAGGCAGCTAATAGGTAGAACAAAGTTATAAAAAAATAAACAGGGGAAAACAGAGGAACTGGATAACAAAGAAGTTTTCAAGTATTTCAGATAGATAATGATGTAGATCAGGGGTCGCCAACCTTTCGGACCTCAGAGACCACCAAACTCATAATTTTAAATCCCAGGGACCACCAACCGGTTCTGTGGGCATGGCCTAATTGGTGGCTGTGGCTTGGTGATCATGTGACTGACTGGGCATGGTTTGTATGTAAATATTATAAATATTTATATAAATATTGATTTTTTTTTTATATAAAAAAGAGCAACTTTTACCCAAAATCAGGCAAAGAAGGCAGGCCAATTGAGTTGCTCACAGAATCATTCAGTGATCTATCTATCTGTCATCAGCTAGTTCAGTTTGTCACATAAAATTTGCTTGCTGTGAGTCTTCACTGAATAATAGAACCTTCAGTCCTAAGGGAGGTTCGGCTGTGCTTAAAAGCAGAGCTGAAGATCTAAAGACTAGCTAGAAAGCAAGAAATCCAACTATTTCCTGCTTTCTAGCTAATTTAAATCTCTCAGCACAGCAGAACAGCTATTGGTTGGAAAAAGGAAAAATAGCAACTTAGCAGGCAAGGTAAGGAGTGAATGGGCAGGGAGGGTCATGTGGGCAGTGCAGCCTTGAGTTTCTGCACAGCCTGGATTAATTGCTTTGGGGGGTGCGCTGGGGATGAGATTTCTCTGTGACCCACCAAAATTTTCACAAGGCCCACCAGTGGGCCACGGCCCACCGGTTGGCAACCACGAATGTAGATGATAGATAGATAGATAGATAGATAGATAGATAGATAGATAGATAGAGACAGATGAGAAGATAGATGATAAGATGGAAAGATAGAAGATAGTTGATAGATGTAGATGATGATGATGATTAGCAAGCTAGCTATAGGTAGGTAGGTAGGTAGATATAGATCATTTCTTCTTTTTTTTTGAAAAAGATTTTATTAATTTTCCACAAACAAACAAGACAAACAAAACATAAAAACATCAACTCTCATAGATACATCCAGTGTGTCAGTTGGTTCATCATTTTTGTGCATTCATTCTGTAGTCTCAATGACAATTATGTTACATAACAACTCATATTGTCAATCCAAACTTAAATATCCTAATATCACTAAAAAAAGAAGTTTTTGACTATATTTTTAATCATTCATGCTTTATGAGCTAACAATACTTTAAACCAGTTTACTCTATAACAAATCATATAATCATATCAAATCAATCCTAAAAAACCCTTTATAAATATAATGTCAAATAACAAAATAATAGCAAAATAAAGATATTCCTTACTGTCTAGCATTCTAAATATTCTAGTATCGTATTTTATCATCTAGCCATTGATAAAAAAGATCCCAAATTTCATAAAATTGTTTATCCTCTTGCTCTCTAATTTCAAATGTCAATCTACTCATCTCAGCACATTCCAATATTTTCTTAATAATTTCTTCCTGTAATGGTATTTTCTCATTCTTCCAATTTTTAGTAAATACAATCCTAGCCGCTGTTAATACATTTACAATCAGGTACTTCAAATCTTTACCATATATATCTGGTAAAATTCCCAATAAGAAGATCTCTGGTTTCAAGTCTATGTGTTTCTTTGTCATTTTTTCCAACCATATGCAAATTATAGTCCAATATTTTCTAGCATCCTCACAAGTCCACCACATATGGTAATAAGAGCTGGGTATCTGATGACATTTCCAGCATTTTTCAGATTTGTTCTTAAACATTCTTGCTATTCTTGTCGGGGGAAAGTGCCACCTGTAAAACATCTTATACAAGTTTTCTTTATATGCTGTTGACATTGTCATTTTATAATTTTGAGACCACAATTTCTGCCATTTCTCTAGATCAATCCCATATCCAAAATTCTTCCCCCAAACAATCATAGTTTCTTTGACTTGTTCTTCCTCTAATTTCATTCCCAGTAAATAACCATATAATTTTTTAATCACCTTCTCATCAGTACCCTTCAAGATCTTATCTAAATCAGTCTGCTTATCATAGAATCCCTCCGTTTTAGAATCTTCATCATACCTTGAATGTATTTGCGCATATGAAAACCAATTCATCCTTATACCTTGTTCCTCTAAGTTTTGGATCGATTTAAGTTCACCCTTTTCATCCAAGAGTTCCCCATATCTAACTGTTTGTTCCTTCTTATAAATTATAGGATAGGAAAATGCTTCAATAGTCGATAACCAAACTGGAATTTTCAAATAACATTGTCTTTTTATCTTCTCCCAATTTAACCACAAAGACTCCCGTACATAATGTCTTCTAAAATAACCCTGTGTTTTAGTTCCCTTATACCATAAAAAAGCATGCCAGACCAACAGCAAATCATGCCCTTCTAATGTCAACAACCTATGCTTTCTTAATGATATAGATCATTTCTATGATCTTCTGATAGAAAATAGAAAGGATAGAAGGGAGTTGATAGATGTAGATAGATGATAGATAGATAGATAGATAGATAGATAGATAGATAGATAGATAGATAGATAGATGTAGATAGATGTAGATAGATAGATAGATAGATAGATGATAGATAGATAAATAGATAGATAGATAGATGATAGATAGATAGATAGATAGATGATAGATAGATAGATAAATAGTTAGATAGATAGATAGATAGATAGATAGATAGATAGATAGATAGATAGATAGATGTAGATAGATGATAGATAGATAGATAGATAGATAGATAGATAGATAGATAGATAGATAGATAGATAGATAGATATGGAGGATGGATGGATGGATGGATATAGATGATAGAAGATAGCAGGATAAAAGATAGGGAGTTGTTAGATGTCGATAGTTGATTGATGACAGATAGATCGATAGATAATAGGATAGAGATGATAGATAGGACAGTGGGATGATGGATGATATACAGATGACAGAGATGGTAGATGTTATATTATAGACAGAAAGATTGATAGATGATAATGGATAGATGGATGGATGGCTAGAGATAGATAAATAGAAACAGAGACAGATGATACAAGATAGAAGATAGGATAGAAAAGAGACAGAGAAGACTGTCGATAGATGTAGATAGTTGTTGATGATAGATAATACACACACATATGCACACACACATGTATATGATTGTTAGATAGATAATGATAGATAATAGGATAGCTAAATGATAGATAGAATAGCTCAATGATGGAGGTATAGATAGATGATAGACAGAGATAGACAACAGACAATGATAGAGAGATTGTCAGCCTTCAAGATTTTTCTCCCTTTGCTTTGCTTTTTTTGGCTGTCATCCGTAACGGGGGGGGGGGGGGGAGGAGTGGGGAATGATTATGGGAAGTGAGCTGGAGGTGTTACAAACCAGAACTGTATAAGCTGGGGGGCGGGGGGGGTTACATTCTTGCTTAGGTTTCTATCCTATGCTATGCACAGCTGCAACCCTCTATCAAACTATGCCAAGGTCAATGGACAGAGGCCTCATCACCACCTAGAGATGCCCACATGATGATATACACAACTTTTAATTGGATGAGCCAATTAAACTATTGGGGGTGGGAACGTTGCCATTACTTTGTATGTGTGATTTACGCGCCCATTTTCTCAGATTCAGAATTCTTTTGTTGCTACCGCTTGATTTCCAGTAAAAGATACCTTTTCTCTGATTAAAGGAGTCTAAGTATTTCTTTCTTGGATTTTGAATGAAGCACCAGCTGACAGAGATGAAGATAGAGATAGAGAAGAAAGAGAGCAAGAAAAAGACAGACAGACAGATGATAGATGAAGATAGAGAGAAGTAAGAGAACGAGCGAATGAGCAAGCCAGACAGGATGCTATTCCAGAGGGCAGGCAATGCAACGGCACTCATGCTGTCTTGCAGCTTTGAAGTCCTCTTTCTGATGCTCATAGGAGCCTCATAGAAGCCTCATTGCAGGGGGTGTGGTGGGGCACAGTGGGAGGTATAAATCCAATGCAACCATGAGTAACCGAACTATGATTCCATCAGCTCAGGAACTGCCACTGTTCTGCCACAGGTGTTGCTGTGCACCTGCTTCCTGCCACTCTCACCCGCTGATCCAGGGACCACGAGCAGAATCAAGGACCAGAGGTAGATTTGCCTTTCAGGGACCACACTCACAACATCGCAATCCTCTGTGCTGGGGTTGTTTCCTTTCCCTGCAATTAACGTGCCCATTCCGCTGGAGAACGCAGCTCCCCCCTTCTTCTACCACTATTCAACGACACTAAGTTACTATAGCAACAGCAAAATCCTTCAGTACATTTGTAGATTGACCCACTCGGCAAGATAAAGGAACAACCAAATTGCCTTCACCTATTGTTATGCCTCAAGTATATGCTTGGAGATCAAAAATAAGGTAGACGGTATGTTGGAATGAAGTTGTGGAACTCAGGCTGAAGTCTGCCTCCAGCTTTGGACTTTCACTGGATGACTGAATCACTGCTGTCTCTTAGGCTGAATTCGTTCCCAGAATTGTCCCAAAGGTGCTTTTTTTTTTTTTTACAAGAGGCAACTGGACTTTCCGGTTTTTCTTTGAATTTCTCATCCAAGAAGCTTCTTCAGCTCTGACTGGATGGTGGGGGAATGGAAGGATTGATACTCCTTGCAAGCAGCTGGTCATTTGCGTTCTTTTTAGAGAGCCATTGAGGCCACCAGGACACAGATGAAACTTCAAGTGGCCTCAATGAGTCTTTTAAAAGGATGCCAATGACCAGCTGTCTGCAAAGAGTATCAATCCTTCCATTCCCCACCATCCTTTCAGAGCTGAAGAAGCTTTTTGGATGAGAAGCGAAATGTCTTCAAGGAAAAACAAAGCAAGTCCAGTTGCCTCTTGAGAAAAGCACCTTTGGGACAACCATGACATCCCAGCCTTTCTCTCGCTGGAGAGCAAAGAGACACAGCTGCTGGTGCGACAAGGTGTAGAATCTGGAATTGTGGATGTGGGAGGGATCAGCAGTTGGAAACTTCAAATTGGGCATCTTGCTAAAGACAAAGGATGTGCAACATTTGGCTGGGCTTACAAATCAAGCATCTGTAGGGCCATTTTGATTCACTCCTGTGGTTTGAAGATGTTTTAAAGGATCAAGACTTTCAGAGCTTTGGGGGAATCTTCCAAATGATGGGATTGCAGAAGAGGGACTACAGTTTCAGTGACAAACATCCAAGATCCCTCTCAACAGCGATAACTGCGAGAAGGATCTTGGAATCTTAGTGGACAATGACTTAAATATGAGCCAGCAGTGTGCTGCAGCTGCCAAAAAAGCCAACACAGTTCTAGGCTGCATTAACTGAGGGATAGAATCAAGATCACGTGAAGTGTTAATACCACTTTATTAGGCCTTGGTAAGGCCACACTTGGCATCCTGCATCCAGTTTTGGTCACCACGATGTAAAAAAGATGAGACTCTGGAAAGAATGCAGAGAAGAGCAACAAGGATAATTAGGGGCATGGAGCCGAAAACGTATGAAGAACGGTTGCAGGAATAGGGTACGTGGAATTGGATAGGTCTAGTGAAAGGAAGGACTAGGGGAGGCATGATAGCAGTGTTCCAATATCTCAGGGGCTGCCCCAAAGAAGAGGGAGTCAAGCTACTCTCCAAAGCACCTGAAGGCAGGACAAGAAGCCATGGATGGAAACTGAACAAAGAGAGAAGCAACCTAGAACTGAGGAGAAATTCCCTGAAAGTAAGAACAATCAACAACTTGGAACAACTTGCTTTTAGAAGTTGATTAATTGTTGATTAATTGTTGTTGTCATTATAGAGCCTAGATTGGGCAGAGAATGGGGAATAGAAAAATAAACTACCATCTCCATTGAATGCTTTAAATTGCGAACATAATAAAATAACTTGGAAGGGACCATGGCAGTCATCTAGTCCAACCCCTTGCTCAGGCAGGAAACCTTACACCATTTCAGATAAATGGTTGTCCAATCTCTTTTTTTAAACTTCCAGTGTTGGAGCATTCACAACTTCTGGAGGCAAGTTGTTCCACTGGTTAATTGTTATAACTGTCAGGAAATGTCTCCTTAATTCTAGGTTGCTTCTCTCGTTGATTAGTTTCCACCCATTGCTTCTTGGCCTGCCTTTTGGTGCCTTTGGAGAATAGCTTGACTCCCTCTTCTTTGTGGCAGCCTCTGAGAGATTGGAACCTTGCTATCATGTCACCTCTACTCAGTGGTGCAATTCATTTTTTTTTTTACTACTGGTTCTTTGGGCGTGGCTTGGTGGGCATGGCAGGGGAAGGATACTGTAAAATCTCCAGTCAGAGGTGGTATTTGCTGGTTCTCTGAACTACTCAAAATTTCCGCTATTGGTTCTCCAGAACTGGTCAGAACCTGCTGAATATCACCTCTGGCCCTAGTCCTTCTTTTCATCAAACCAGAGATACCCAATTCCTGCAACCCTTTTTTATACATTTTACACCTCCAGTCCCCTAATCATCATTGTCGCTCTTCTCTGCACATTTTCCAGAGTCTCAACATCTTTTTTTTAACTTGGTTGCCGGTTCCCACTAGTACCAGTCTGATCGAGCCAACAGCAATATTATTCATAGCTGATGCCAAATGGGAAAAGAGCCACCTTCTCTTCCTGTCCAAATGAAAAAAAAAGAAAGAAAAAAGACGACTAAAATCAACAAAAAAGAGGCCGAGAAGAATATGCTTTTGCCAGTCCCTAAAAGGAAATGCGATTGCTGTGCTGGAAACCTGCAGCGGGTAATACTTTTTCCTTGGAAAATCAGCCCTGAGAACCTTCCTGCCACATGCATGCATCTGTAATGCATGTGCGTCTTTGTGTATGAGGCACATACAAACGACAAGATGCACGCGGTGACATCATTCCACGTGTGTCATCACTGCGGCGACAAGCACAGTTTGCTGTGAATGCTCTCGCATTCCCACGTATCAGGTAGTCCTTGACTTACTGCCACAAATGAACCCAAAACTTTGGTTGCTAAGTGAGAAATTTGTGAAGTGTGTTTTTCGCCCCATTTTACGATCTTTCTTGCCACCACTGTGAAGTGGATCTCTGCAGTTAGCAATAGCAATAGCACTTATATACTGTTTTATAGCCCTCAGCCTCTTGCCCCCAACAATCTGGGTCCTCATTTTACCAACCTCAGAAGGACAGAAGGCTGAGTCAACTTTAAGCCTGGTGAGATTCGAACTGCCGGCAGTCAGTAGAAGTAGCCTGCAGTACTGCACTCTAGCTACTGTGCCACCCTGGCTCTTTGTTGTCAAGTTAGTAACAAGGTTGTTTAGTGAACCTGGATTCCGCATTGACTTTGCTTGTCGGAAGGTTGCAAAAGAGAATCATGTAACTCTGGGACATTGCAACCATCATAAATATGAGCCAGATGCCAAGCATTCAAAGTTTGATCATGGGACCACGGGGATGTTGCAGTGGTTGAAAGTGTGAGAAACGGTTGTAAATCACTTTTTTCAGCACCACTGTAACTTTGAATAGTCACTAAAGGAACTATTGTAAGTTACCAATACAAATGTGTGTGTAAATCCACCTGTACAGGAGTCACTAGAAGAATTTCCCCATCCGACCACCAGAAGTGTGGTGCATGCACAACAGATTCATGCTACGTTGTTTTGTTCATTGGGGGAATAAGTTGTTTCAACTCACAAATGGGAACAACTGGTCAAAACGCTTTTCTCCAATTTCCAAATGATGAGTCAGTAGCTGAATGATTGGGGAGGGATTAAATCAGTGGTGGGATTCAAATTTTGTTTACTATCAGTTCTGTGGGCATGGCTTAGTGGGAGTGACAGGGGAAGGATACTGTTAGATCGGAGGCGGATCGGTTTGACAGAGACGCGAGACCATTCTGTGAGTTCAGCTCTTTATTAGGTTTAGGTAAAGGTCTGGGGATGCAAGCCGTGGCAGCCCTTCATATAGTGCTGGCTCGCGGCTCGGCAGCCAATGACAGCACTTTGTTTGGCACAGCCAATCGCGGTAGATTCCTAGCACTCCAATCACGGCTGACCTGTTGACCAATCAGGTCTTCGCTGGTCCGGACCAATCAGGTGCGAGGGTTTCTGAGTATGCTAATACTGTACACCCCTCCCCTCTTGGTTTCGTCCTGCGGTGCGTAGTGATGTAGTCGCGTAGGTAGGTGGGGCTTTTTCCCTGCCTCCTTGACCTGTGCGGTTCAGTTCTGGTGTGGTCGTTGACCAGTTCGGATGCCTCCTCTGTCGCTTCGGTTCCTTGGAATGGAACTGCCTGGAACGTTGAGCTGGGCTTTTCTTGGTGGCTCCCTCCTGGTTCTCCTGGGCTGGTTGAGCTGCCGCTTCTGCTCCCGCTGGGCTTTTCCTGGCCGGGTGAGCTGGTTTGGCTGCTCTTTCCAGGTGAAGACCCCGGGCTTTCGTGCTCCATTGGTCCTGCGTCTACGGGTGAGTAGCGTTGGTTTATTGGTTTATTTATTCTTGGTGGGGGGTGTTCTGTTTGCGTTAGTTGGTTTTCTTCAGTTCCTTCTCTCTTGCTTACCGGTTCCCCCCCCCCCCCTTCTAGTTTCTTGTTCAGGTGTTTGGTTGTTTGTGGTGGCTAGTCTTGAGCTAAGTTGGTTTATGTGCCGTTTCCAGTTTTTTCCTTCGCTAGTTTCCAATCGGTATGATAGGGGCCTGGTTATCTGGGTGATTGTAGCTGGTACCCAGAGTGGTTCTCCTGTGAGATTTTTTGCGTATACTGGGTCCCCTATGTTGAATGTTCTGTGTTTGCTGGAGGAACCTGGGGGTTTGTCTGGGTTATATGTTGGGTGCATTCTGTCTAGTGTTGAACGTAGTTTCCGGCCCATCATTAGTTCCGCCGGGCTTTTATTTGTGGTTGCGCGAGGTGTAATGTGTTGAATGAGGAGCATTTTATTGATTTTGTCCTGTATATTGGCTGTTTCTATTTTCTGGATAGCTTTCTTGGTGTATTGGACCATGCGTTCCGCCCACCTGTTCGCTGCCGGGTTTGCCGGTGCGGTTAATGCATGGCGTATCCCTTGGCCTGTCAGAAATTGTTCAAACACCAGTGCGGTGAACTGGGGCCCGTTGTCTGACACTATTACATCTGGCAGGCTGTGCGTAGCGAAGAGTTTGCTCAGTTTCCTTATCACCACTTCCGTCGTGGTTGACTTCATAATGCTTACCTCCAGCCAGTTGGAGTAAGCATCTACTGTGATAAGGTACATGTGTCCCTTGGTTGGCCCCGCGAAGTCTATATGAATTCTGGACCATGGACCTCTTGGTTTTTCCCATTCTTGGGTTGGGGCGGCGGGTGGATTGGCTCTGGACTCTTGGCGTTGTTTACATTTGGCAACCCAGGTTTCGATCTGTTTATCCATTCCTGGCCACCATGCGTAGCTTCTGGCCAGGCTTTTCATCTTAACCATCCCCGGGTGCCCCTCATGCAACATTCCCAATACCTTTTCCTGTAATTTTTCAGGAATTACCACTCTGTCCCCCCAAAGTATGCAGCCCTTTTCAGTAAAGAGTTCAGTTTGTCTGTTCCGGAAGGGTCTGAATAGTTCATCTATGTCACCTTCCAGCCACCCTTTTCCCACCCAGCTCAAGACTTGCACCAGCCGTTTGTCTTTATTTGTTTCTCTGGCAATGTCTGGCGTGGTCAGGAGAGGGTTGGATATTGTCTCTATTTGAAGTACCTCTATTGTGGGTGCTGGGTCGTCTTCCCAGTCCGGTAAGGGTGACCGGCTTAGGCACTCTGCATGGGCGATGTCCTTGCCAGGCCGGTATATCAGCTGGTAATTGTATGCTGCTAGGAATTCGGACAACCTCGTCATTCTTGGCAATGGAATGTTTGGTGTGGCCCTGTCCCCTGCCAGGATTCCTAGCAGTGGCTTGTGATCCGTGATGATTGTAAAAGTCGTACCGTAAAGGTATTCGTGGAATTTCTTGACGCCGGCGATGACTGCTAGGGCCTCCTTGTCGAACTGGCTGTAGTTCCGCTCTGGCTTTGAAAGTGTCCTTGATGAGAAAGCGATGGGTGCTTCCCTCCCGTCTGGTAGCTGGTGGCTAAGGATGGCGCCGATTCCAAAGGGTGACGCATCACAAGTTTCCGTCAATGGCAGAGTCTCACTGTACTGGATTAGTACCACGTCGGATGTTAGCAGGTTCTTTGTGTTGTTGAAAGCGCTCTCCTCCCATGCTCCCCAGGTCCAGGTGGCTGTTTTATCTAACAGCCTATGTAGCGGTTCCGCCACAGTCGCCTTTTGAGGTAGGAAGACATTGTAAAAGTTTAACAGTCCCAAAAAAGCCTGTAATTCCGTTTTGTTTTTTGGTCGCGGTGCTTCCCTTATGACCCTCAGTTTCTTTTCTGTGGGGTGAATCCCTTGTTTGTCTCGGAGGTACCCCAGAAATTCGACCCTTTCGGCCCATAGCTGGCACTTCCCTTTCTTTACTTTAAGTCCCGAGTCTCTGAACTTCTGCAGTACCTCCCTCAACCTGGCTTCTAGTTGTTTCTCATTTTTTGCGGCCACCAAGATGTCATCAAAGTAGGGCACCACCCCTTCTATTCCTTGGAGGAGTCTTTCCATAAGGCTTTGGAAGACTCCAGGTGCCACGCTGACTCCAAACTGGAGCCGGTTGCATCAGAAAGTCCCTCGGTGCGTTACGATGGTTTGGGCTTCTGCTGTTGTGGCGTCGACCGGCAGTTGCTGGTAGGCTTTTGCCAGGTCGAACTTTGCGAAGATCCGGCCTCCCCCCAGTGAGTGCAGAAGATGCTGGACTACTGGGACGGGATATGCGCTTTGTTGGAGCGCATGGTTTAGGGTGGCCTTGTAGTCACCACAAATTCTCACTGACCCATCTGGCTTGATGGGGTGACAATTGGGGTTTCCCACCGGGCATGATCGATCGGTTCCAGCACCCCTTGCGCGATGAGCTTATCGAGTTGCTCATCGATCTTGTGCTTGAGTGCAAATGGCACTCGCCTGGGCTTAAGGCGGATTGGGGCGATGCTTGGGTCTATGTTAAATGCAATAGGGGACCCCCGGTACTTGCTTAACTGGTCGTTGAAGACTTCCCAGAAGTCCCTCACGAGTGCTGCTTCCCAGTCTGCCTCTGCGATGTGGTATATGCCGGTTACCTCGATGCCCAGGGGTGCGAACCACTGTAGTCCCAACAGGCTCGGCCGATCTCGATCGACAATCGTCAGGGGTAGCACTTCTGTGTGGCCCTTGAAGGTGACTTTAAAATGGCCTCTGCCGACTACAGGGATTCGGTTTCCCTGATAGTCTTTGAGGGTTAGTGTTTGGTCTTCCAGTTCTTGGCGGCAGATGGTGGGGACCAGGTGCTTGAGCGTGCGCCAGGAGACCATTGAGAGGAAAGACCCTGAGTCCACCTCCATGTCGCATTGCTGGTCTTCTATCCCGACCGTCAAGTATACCTTTCTGGCGTCGCTAGTGGAGGAATGGCCGATGACGACAGTCTGGTGCATTTCCTCTCTCTGTCTAGTCTCTCGGAGTTACCTGTTCTGACCTTCCCGGCTCCAGTGGTTCTCCGTCTGCCGCTCTCGGGTCCTGGTGGGGGTGCTGTCTCTCCGTTGGGGGCTGGCATCTCGTCGGCGCGGGCTGTAGTGCTTCTTATTCCGGCACACTAGCGATGTGCCCCCGTTTCTCGCAATGCCTGGAAATGGCTTCGAGAAAACGACAGTCCGCTCGGGAGTGATCGCCACCGCAGCCGGCACACTGGAACCTCAACTTACGATCTTGTGGTTCCCGCCACTCCCGCGCTGATTGGAGACGGTGGATCTCCTCCTCCTCGTCTTCGGTTTCTGAGAAGGAGTCGATGTCGCCATGGTGTGTGGTTGTGTGGTCTGTCACGGGCCTCCTCTCGGGGGTCGATGTGGCCTCTCCGGTCGCCGCTCGCGGCATGATGCTCGATTGTCTCATCCGCTGATTTCTTGGCCACTTCTGCTGCAGCGGCTTCGGTGAGGGCATCGGCGAGGGAGATGTCTCCCTTTGCCATGATGAGGCTCTGGAGGACGGGGTCTCAGAGTCCCAAAATGATGCGATCTCGCAGGGCTTCGTCCAGGTCGGTGAACTCGCATAGACCTTCCAGGTCCCGTAGTGCCACTATGAAGTTGGCCAGCCCTTCGCCCTCGCATTGATCCCGCCGGTAGAACTCGTGCCACTGGATGAGGATGGGCACGACGGGGGTGTAGTGGCTCCGCAGCAGGGGCTCGAGATTGTCCCACTCCATCATCTTGACGTCCACTGGTTTGGCCAAGGCTTTGGCCATTTTGAAGACTGCGGGCCCGCAGTGTGTGAGGAACACGGCTCGTTTCTTGTGGCCTTTGGCGTCCTTGAGGTTGCTACTCTCGAGGAACATTTGGAACCTATCGGTATAGCATTCCCAGTCCTCAGTAGCAGGGTTGAAAGGAGCGGGTGGCGAGTTGATTCCGGCCATGTTGCTGGTTGCCGCGTGCCGCCTCGCTACGTGCTGGGTGGTCTCTTTGTCTCACAATCCCACCTTCGTCGCCAGTGTTAGATCAGAGGCGGATCGGTTCGACAGAGACGCCAGACCATTCTGTGAGTTCAGCTCTTTATTAGGTTTAGGTAAAGGTCTGGGGATGCGAGCTGCGGCAGCCCTTCATATAGTGCTGGCTCGCGGCTCAGCAGCCAATGACAGCACTTTGAATCTCCCGCAATCGGCACAGCCAATCGCGGTAGATTCCTAGCGCTCCAATCACGGCTGACCTGTTGACCAATCAGGTCTTTGCTGGTCTGGACCAATTGGGTGTGAGGGTTTCTGAGTATGCTAATACTGTACAGATACTGTAAAATCAGAGGTGGTATTTGCTGGTTCTCCAGAACTACTCAAAATTTCCACGACTGGTTCTCCAGAACTGGTCAGAACCTGCTGAATACCACTTCTGGATTAGATGGAGTAAGAATTTGTACAGGAATGTGGAACCATCATGGCAGGAGAAACGGCCATCTGAGTCCAGAAAAGTGGAAATGGTGAGAAAGAAAGTCAAGACAATTCTGTCTTCATTCACTTTGGTGTCGGATGAGGGAAAGGGAACCGTTAGGAGACTTTCAAGACGTCAGCCGTTTAGATGTCGGCCAGAGGTTGGAGAAGAATCTGGAAGAAGGGGCTTCTTAATTATTTTCTCCCATTTTCAACTTCCATTTACCTTCTCACTTGGCCCCACAGGGTCCAAGTAAGGTCTCAAAGAACTTCAGTGGAACCGCTTGCCTCCAAAAATGGATAGTGCTCCATCATTGAAGGTTTTAAAGAAGAGATTGGACAGCCATTTGTCTGGAGTGATATAGGGTCTCCTGCTTGAGCAAAAGGTTGGATTAGAAGATCTCCAAGGTCTTTTCCAGCCTCTTATTCCAAATCCAGCAAGGCACATTGGGAAAAAACGATGGTTTAAGCTTGCCATATTTACTCAGCCCCTTTGACAACATTGATCACTCCAACATGGAACTCCACTAAAATTCAATAGTGGACTTGATGTGGATGGTGCAAATGCCTATTCTGAAACCAGATCCAAAATAATTGGGCCACTTTAATATATATGTGTATTTGAACATTTAATAAATAAATCACTTTTTAGGAGTCAATCGTTATTAATCAGGTTATTTCCTAGAGAGTGGACAAGCCAACCTGAATAGAGCTGGAAGGTATTCTATTCAAACCCCTTGCTCAAGACCCAATACAATTTGAGACATCTCTCTTCTTAAAAAACCTCCAGTGATTGGGCACGTACAACTTCTGGTGGCAAGCTGTTCCACTGGTTAATTGTTCTCACTGTCAGGAAATTTCTCCTTAATTCCAGGTTGCTGCTCTCCTTGATTAGTTTCCACCCATGGCTTCTTGTCCTGCCTTCAGGTGCCTTGGAGAATAGCTTGACTCCCTCTTCTCTGTGGCAGCCCCTGAGATATCTGAACACTGCTATCATGTCACCCCTAGTCCTTCATTAAACTAGATATACCCAATTCCAGCAACTGTTCATCATATATTTTAGCCTCCAGTCTCCGAATCATCTTTGTTGCTTTTCTCTGCACTCTTGTTGGCTGCAGAATGTTTTCTGCTCAGTGTCCCTTCACTGTTGAAGACAGGCGCAGGCTGTTGGGGATGAGCCCATGTTGTCTGCATCTCAAACTGAAGTGCACATGGTTTCTGTAGTCTGCAATTTTTCTGGGAATTCGTTCATACTCCTGCATCATTTGAAAGGTGTCCATTCCTTTATATATCCTTCCATATCTTATTACCATTTTCAATAACATTCTTTGTCTGTTCTATTTCCAACTATCCATTCATCTTTTTTCTTTTACTATACTTCTCCTATACACCAATTGGAGTAACGTCTATAACTCATTACCCTAACTTAAAAGTACTTCGTATAACAAATTTTTCTTGGGATTCTGTTTAAAAGATTCTAAAATTACATAATGAATTTTATACTCTAAGTACACATATAAAAACACAAACTTATGTACCCTCCAGAATCCCTCTTTTATCCTAAATTAAATTCACCCATTGTCTCTAAATAAACTTTTTTTCTTTAGATCTTGCTTCCCCCCATTAAGGCTTCTCCTCCCCCCTTTCTCTCTTGCTTATTCTTCTCCTTGCCCTTTTTACCCCTTTGTCTTTCCTCCTCCCTTTTCTTACTCCTTTTCCTTTGCTTTCTAACCTTGCTTCCACCTTTTCGCTCATTTTTCTCTTTTTTGGTTGTTTTTATAATTCTTAAAATCCCCTTTTTCTTATCCTTTTTCTCCTCCTCTCCGGAAGGGACCCATTGTTCATCAAAGATGGCTTCTTCTTCCTCTTCTTCCTTGTCCCAGTCCTTCTGGTGCGTAATCAACTTTTCATAAGTACATAACGCCATTTCTAAGAATTGAAACAAAGCACCCAAAGTATCTTCCTTTTTATATTTTTGATATTCAGTCTTTAGTTCATCCACAAACGATGCCATTATGAAAAGAGAAACTTTTCCCAAAACAACCACAAGTATTTTTAATCAAACACAATTAAAAAAAAAGTTCCAAAAGTTAATACTTTTCTTCCTTCTTCTCTTTCTCTTTCTGGGGTTAATGTTTAAACAAAGAGGTCCAATTACCATATATCTTTCTTTGGGATTCTAGGCAATCTCCTCCTTTTTCAGCTTCTGCTCCAATTTTTTTTCCTCTCCCTTCCCACTTGCAATGTCAATTTTAAATAATCAGAAATCCATACCTCCAACAAGGGTTTTCCAATCTCTTAAATTTTTCAATGTCCAAGAATCCTTTTGTCCCTTAGCTTCAACTCTCAAAACAATTCACTTTCAATGTCCAATAAATCTAAACATTTCTGCTGTTTCCATGGGGTGGGAGAGTGAAGAAAAAACAAAAGTTCCCTTTAACAGCTTCTCCGCCGCTTTCGCTCTTCTTAGGGATACAATGTATCCTCCAGCAATTCAAACAGCTCGGTTTCGCGTGGCTTCGGGGCAGCAGGAATTCGCGACAGCTCGCGATTCCTGCTGTGCTAGCCGTCGAGGTACCCCCGATCCAGATGGGTCAGGGGGATATGGCTGCCCTGTAGGGACAGCTGAAGAGAGAGGGGAGTCGGACAGGGAGGTGGGGGTGTCGCAGACCCCCCCCTTCTCCGGAAAAACCCCTTTTTCCCAAGGCGGTGAGCAATGGCCGCCATGAAGAAGCCAGCAACCGGGTAAGATTGCGCTGGAGGAAATAAGAAGAGTGAAAGTTTTGTCTGAGCCGGGTCAAGTAACATCCTTTAAATTGCCTGAAAGGTGTCCATTCCTAAGTGCCTAGCCAAAAGCGTATAGAGATTCTTAGTCATCCAGATCATGGTTGTTCCAAAGGTGCTTTTCTCTGCACTGTTCAACTCCCAGAATTCCTGAGTTAACATGACTGGAGGAGAAATTCTGGGAGTTGAAGTCCGCAAGTCTTAAAGTTGCCAAGTTTGAAGACCCCCTTTTCTAGAGTCTCAACATTTTTTTTACATCGTGGCGACCAAAACTGGATGCAGTTGGTGTTATCTCTTAAATTAGGACCACCCAAGGTCCCTGTCTCAGAGAAAGTTCTCACTTCAAGGAAGGATAGTGCTTTGGAGAATAGCTTGACCTCCCTCCATCTTCTTCATGGCAGCCCCTCAAATATTGGAATATTGCTATCATGTCCCCCACTTTTCATCTTAAAGAGTGGGCCATAACTATGAAGCTGCGAGGCTGTAAGAAACAGTGGTGGCGATCGCAGAATTGCAGCTGATACAAAAAGTTTTTCCCATGACTAAAAATGGAGAAATGGCCCACCTGACTTGCCCCAGCTCTCAGCAGGAGCGAAGGAGAAGACCTCTGCTGGGAAATCACGATCGAACCCCTCTGCCTTTTCGCTTTCTTCCACGTACAACCCAAGGTGTGCTAAAAATGGCCTGTGAAAGAACGGGGCTCCATGATATCGTTCAGGCCCTCAGGTCAGCCCTGCTGTGTGAGGCTCAAGGAGATGGAAATTTCTCTCGGCCAAGAAAAAAGCCATTCAGCCGCAAAAAAGGCAACCCTGCCAGATCATTCTCACAAAATGATAACCATGGCAACCAAGGGCCGGATGGGGCTAGAAATAGGCAATCCGTTCACGGGATGGCACTGCAATTATTTGCGTTGGATCCCCTTCTCTCTCGGTTCTCTCCCTTCAGACTTTGCAAAAGGATCTGTTTGTCTTGGAGACGCTGAGGGGTGGGCTTCAAAAATGGTAGCAAGGGGTTCTTTGCCCTGTCACTGGGTGGGCGTGGCTATGGTGGGCATGGCCTAGTCAGCCTCCTGCACCACGATGGAGAGGGGGGAGAAGGTTTTGCCCTGCCCGGACTACAAAGGCTTTTCTCGAGCTTCCGGGAGGGTGAAAACAGCCTCCCCAGGCTCCAGAGGCTCTCTGCAAGCTGGAAACAGGCCCGTTTTTGGCCTTCCCAAACTTCCAGGAGGCCCATTTTTCACCCTCTCTGAGCCTGCATGCACGCCCTGCACTTACCTCCATCCAAAACGGGCTGTGTGGGGACTCCTGGGAGGGGAGGGGTGGGCGGGGCCAGACAGGAGTGGGATTTGGGGGTTCTCCAAACTGTCCAGAATCTTAGTTAGGGGTTCTCACAAACCCCTGCGAACCCTCAGCAGCCGAACCCCTGGCAACACTCCGTTATGGCCTCAAGTCAGCTTGTGCGTATCGGGATTTCTCCACCTTGGGTGCTGGAAGCCGTGTGGACTTCAACTCCCAGAATTCCCCAGCCAGCTACAGGGAAAACTTTGCAAAAGACAAGAGCCCAGGGAATAGGTTACCAATGCTGAGCACTTTGCTTGGGGGCTTGGAAGGTGGTGAATGTTTCCCTGCCCAGCATAGAACCTTCGGATCATACAGCTGGAAAAGGATCGTGGAAATCTTCTAATTTCAGGACAAGAGATTTTCTTGTCATCCTGGTCAAATGGTTGTCCAATCTGTTTTTGATAACCTTCAGTGATGGACTCCCAAAGGTGCTTTTTTTTCCAGGAGGCAACTGGGCTTTCTTGTTTTTCTCTGAAGACGTTTCGCTTCTCCTCCAAGAAGCTTCCTCAGCTCTGAGTGGATGGTGGGGAATGGAAGGATTTATCCTCCTTGCAGGCCAAGATGGCCATTTGCATCCTTTTAGAGGGTTTTTGAAGCACTTGAGGTTTATCTGTGTCCTCGGGGTCATTTGAGCAGTGCAAATGTTCCTGTAGTCTGCAGTTTTTCTCTGGAAATCTGTTCCTACTTCTGCACCATTCGAAGGGTGTACAACTCAACGTGCATGGCTAAAAGTCTATGGAGATTCTCCATCATCCAGGTCATGGTTGTCCCAAAGGTGCTTTTTTGGGAAGCAACTGGACTTTCTTGTTTTTCTCTGAAGACATTTCATTTCTCCTCCAAGAAGCTTCTTCAGCTCTGACAGGATGGTGGGGAATGGAAGGACTGATACTCTTTGCAGACAGCTGGTCATTGGCATCATTTTAGAGAGCTGTTGAGGCCACTTGGAGTTTATCTGTGTCCTCAGGGTCACCTGAGTAGTACAAATGGATCTGGAGCCTTGTTGGCTACAGGATGTTTTCTGCCCAGTGTCCCTTCACTGTTGAAGACGGGCGCAGGTTGTTGGGGATGAGTCCATGTTGTCTGCATCTCAAACTGAAGAGCACATAGTTCCTGTAGTCTGCAATTTTTCTGGGAATCCTTTCATATTCCTGCACCATTCCCAAAGGTGTCATTCCAAAGTGCATAGCTAAAAGTGTATAGAGATTCCCAGTCATCCAGATCATGGTTGTTCCAAAGGTGTTTTTTCAGAAGAAAAAACCCAATTGCCTCCTGGATGACAGAGAATTTCGATAGACCTTCAGTAATGGACCACCCACAAGTCCAGGAGACAAGCTATTCCACCCAGAGGTGGTATTCACCAGGTTTTGACCAGTTCTGGAGAACCAGTAGTGGAAATTTTGAGTAGTTCAGAGAACCGGCAAATGCCACCTCTGACCGGCCCCACCCCATCTATTCTCTGCCTTCAGAGTCCTAGCTGATCGGCTGGATCTGCTTTGATTGCCTTGCACAGGAGAATGGAGCTGGAAAGCAGGTTAGTAGGGTGGGGAGGGAATGGAGATTTTACAGTATCCTTCCCCTGCCACACCCACCAAGCCACGCCTTCCAAGCCACATCACGTCCACCATGCCACACCCACAGAACCGGTAGTAAAAAATTTTTGAATCCCACCACTGATTCCACTGATTAATTATTCTCCCTGTCAAAAAAAAGTTCTCCTTATTTTAGAGAATTCTCTCAACAAGTTTGCAACTATTACTTCTGGTCTTGCCCTGTGGCCAAAAAAAGGTGGTAAAATTGGTCAGGACTTGCTTAACAACATAACTTCTGGTCCCAATTATGGCCGTACGTTGAGAACTACCTGAAGTAACATTTTGTTTTAAAGAAAAATGAGCTTGTAATTTGAAATTCATCCAATGTTAGAATTATTGAGTGTGCGTTGTTTTTTTTTTTTCACCAAGAAATTTTGGAGCCTACCCAGTACAACCTTCTGGAACATTTCTGCAAATTAAAAATAACAGTGTCAAGGTCTCTAGGGAGCTACACTTTTTTATTTATTAGTTGATTAGATTATATTTGGGTTTATGCATTTTCCAGGGAGACGTTTGGCATAAGGGAAAGCTTTCTTCTGTAGTATTTATTTATATATATATTTTTAAAGAGAGAGAGAGAGAGAGAGAGAGGGATCAGCAGCAGCCCAAAAAGCCGATGCAATTCTATACTGCATTAATAGAGGAATAGAGTTGGTTGCTGGGTGAGCATGGCCTACCACCTGTTGTGGTTCGCCGGCAGCTTGTACAGACGGCAGTGGAATCAGACAGTGAGGAAGAACAGGAACCAGTCCAGGAGTCTGGAGAGGACTTGGACAAGGGTCATGCATTCGATCCAGGGATGGGGAGTGGGGTGCTGCCTTTGGAGTCTGGCAGCAGCGAGGCAGAGGACCCAGGGGAGCCTATTCTCAGTGCGCATGTGCACGGAACTGCTAGAAGGCGAAAGCAGCTGAGAAAAAAGGAGTGACTTGGGAGTAAGGCTGGGAGGTGATTGCCCCTCCTACAAGGGATAAAAGTCAGTCCTCAATGACGAAGGGCTTTGCAGGAAGCAAAGCAGTTCAATAGATTCCGAGCCTTCTTTGAAGCCCTGTGTATTTCTGGGACTTTGGTTGGTTTATGTTATAATTAATTGGACTTCTGTTTTTTTGGCAGCATTCTACAGCGCTTGTTATGTTCTGCACATGGGCACTAAGAATGGAGACGAGCCGGTGAAACAGTGAACTTCAAAACTCTTTATTAACATGGTATAACAGCTCAGCTCAATGGCCGCAATGGCCCCCTTTATATAGGCAAGCTATTGAGTATTTAACCAATGAAAACACAGGGTGCGCTAGCTCCGTTAACCAATGGGAGAGGCTCGTTAATAGCCAATCAGATTCTCCTGAACGGACCAATCCGATGTCGCTATTAACGGCCAATCAGAAGTGCAGGGCCAGAACCCTGAACTTTACTTCAAGCTCTCAATAATCTTTATTAAGCACATTTATTAATTCACAACACCCCTTCCCCCCGGGTTCCATTTAAGGGGTGCCGTTACGTAGTCTTTGAGGGAGACAGGTTGTTTTGTTAGTCTATTTGATTTCCGTTGTACTCCCGGTATTTGGCTACAGTCTTGTTGGGGTAGGACGTTATCTGGTGAAAAGGGTGCCTCTAGTTCTGTATTCAAATTTTCGTTGTCGCTAATGTTTTCGGCATCTCCTTGAGGCGAGCTCACCCCCATCCCCGATCCTTCTTCACATGTTGCCTCTGTGCGGTCATTACTTCCGCTTAAGCTTTCTGCCGTTTCAAATTCATCCTCCTCGGTATCTCCTCCCCCCTCAGTTTGGAAGTCAGGGGACTCGGAGATCCCTGACTGTAGCCTTGAACGCAGCTGATCAATATGGCGCTTCCATATTCTATTGTCACAACATCTCACACGGTACGATCTGGGGCCGGTTACTTGGACCACAGTTGCCTCAACCCACAACGGATTGCCCGAAAAGTTCTTAGCGAAAACCAAGTCGCCTACCTGGAAGTTCCGGCATCTCCCGTTGGATCCGTGTGGTTTTTCAGGTTCATACGATGGGTGCAGATGGTCGAGGTGGGAGCGGAGATTCCGCCCCATCAATAACTCGGTGGGAGTTTTGTTGGTGACGCTGTGTGGAGTGATATGCTGCAAAAGGAGTATCCGGTTAATCTTGTCTTCGATATTGCCATAGTCCATTTTATGCAAGGTTTTCTTGACGAATTGTACCATGCGCTCAGCCCTTCCATTGGCTACAGGATGCGCTGGCGAAGTCAGCGCATGGCGAATACTGCGGTCCGCCAGGTACTGTTCAAAGGACAGCGTGGTAAATTGGGGCCCGTTGTCGGATACCAGAACGTCTGGTAATCCGTGTGTTGAAAATAGTCTGTCTAGTTTCCTGATAACTGATTTGGTTGTTGTATTTCTCCTCTCATGGATTTCAAGCCAATTTGAGTAGGCATCCACCATTAATAAGAATGTGTAGCCTTTGAAAAACTTCCGGTTTGCGTGGCTTCGGGGCAGCAGGAATTCGTGACAGCTCGCGATTCCTGCTGTGCTAGCCGTCGAGGTACCCCCGATCCAGATGGGTCAGGGGGATATGGCTGCCCTGTAGGGACAGCTGAAGATAGAGGGGAGTCGGAAAGGGAGGTGGGGGCATCGCAGACCCCCCCTTTCTCCGGGAAAACCCCTTTTTCCCAAGGCGGTGGAGCGGCGGTCAGCAATGGCCGCCACGAAGAAGCCAGCAACCGGGTAAGAACTGTGCTGGAGGAAGTGTGAAGAGTGAAAGTTCTGTCTGAGCCGGGTCAAGTAACACCTTTTAAATTGCCTGGAATTGAGCTGTTTGTTGCTGGAGGATACATTGTATCCCTAAGAAGAGCGAAAAGCGGCGGAGAAGCTGTTAAAGGGAATTTTTTTTTTTTTTTACTCTCCCACCCCATGGAAAAAGCAGAAATATTTGGATATATTAGACATTGAAAGTGGATTGTTTTGAAAGCTAAGATAAGAGACAAAGGGATTTTTGGACATTGAAAAATGTGAGAAATTGGAAAATCTCTGCTGGAGGTATGGATTTTTGATTATTAAAATTCTCATTGCAAGTGGGAAGGGAGAAAAAAAAAATTGGAGCAGAAGCTGGAAAAGGAGGAGATTGATTAGAACGTCTTTGTGGATCCCAAAAGAAGATATATGGTAATTGGACCTCTTTGATTAAAAATTAATTCAGAAAGAGAAAGAGAAGAAGGAAGAAAAGTATTAACTTTTGGAATTTTTTTTCTTTTTTTAATTGCTTTTGATTGTCTTTGATTAAAAATTCTTGTGGTTGTCTTGGAAAAAGTTTCCCTTTTCATAATGGCATCATCTGTGGATGAACTAGAGATTGAATATCAAAAATATAAAAAAGAAGATACTTTGGGCGCTTTGTTTCAATTCTTAGAAATGGCGTTATGTTCCTTTGAAAAGTTGATTACGCAGCAGAAGGACTGGGACAAGGAAGAAGAGGAAGAAGAAGCCATCTTTGATGAACAATGGGTCCCTTCTGGAGAGGAGGACAAAAAGGATAAGAAAAAGGGGATTTTAAGAATTATAAAAACAACCAAAAGAGAGAAAAATGAGCGAAAAGATGGAGGCAAGGTTAGAAAGCAAAGGAAAAGGAGCAAGAAAAGCGAAGAGAAAAAACAAAGGGGTAGAAAGGGCAAGGAGAAGAATAAGCAAGAGAGAAAGGGGGGGAGGAGAAGCCTTAATGTGGGGAAGCAAGACCTAAGGAAAAAAAGTTTATTTAGAGATAATGGGTGAATTTAATTTAGATTAAAAGAGGGATTCTGGAGGGTATATAAGAGTGTGTTTTTATATGTATATTTAGAATATAAAATTTATTATGTAATTTTAGAATTTTTTTTTAAACAGAATCCCAAGAAAGATTGCTATATGTAGTATTTCTAAGTTAGGGTAATGAGTTATAGATGTTACTCCAATTGGTGTACAGGAGAAGTATAGTAAAAGAAAAAAAAGATGAATGGATAATTGGAAATAGAACAGACAAAGAATGTTATTGAAAATGGTAATAAGATATGGAAGGATATATATGCTTTTTTTTTTAGATTTTGTGTATTGATAAAAGGCAATAAAATTTTAATTAATAAATAATTTGGATGGAAAAGAGAAGTAGGGACAAGATATGAAGTTAATATTATATGAAATATTGATATTATAATCTGGAAATGTTATGCTTTATTGGTCTATTATTATTATTTTTTCTTAGAAAAGAATTTATAAGCTGCTATGCCTTGATTTTTTGTGCATTGTTTTTATAAAACTGATAAAAATGGTTTTTATATATATATATAAAAAAGAAAATGATAATAAGATTTGGAAGGAGATATGGGTTGAATATGATGTTTGAATTTGTGTCTGTGTAAAGAGTTTTAACCCGGGAACAGACAACCTTCAGAAAAAATCTTTTAGTTTTGTTTATGTTTTGTGTTTTGTGTTTGTATGTTTGTGTATTGTGCTTATGGTAAAACTAACAAAATTTGTTTTTTATAAAAAAAAAAAAAGGAAAGAATCAATAAAACCTTGGAGGAATGATAGACGAGAATAATTTATACAAGCCAGAAAGAAAAGAATATGATGACTATAAAATGGATAAATATGGAAGAGAAATGAAATTGAATAGGAGTAAAGAGAAAAAATGAGAAATTTGCTGAAAGATGTTTGTGTGTCCATATGGAGATGGGATAAATTGGAATTATGCTGTATAAAAATAATGTTTTGTTTGACTTGTAAGGATTTACAATGTTAAGAGGTTTTATGTGTTTATGCATTTAATGGTTAATGATGTGTTGTTTTATCTTTAAAATTAATAAAAATTTGTTTCAAAAAAAAAAAAGAATGTGTAGCCTTTGGTAGGTCCCGCAAAGTCCAGATGAATACAGGACCATGGTCCCCTCGGTGTTTCCCATTCAGTCAGGGTTGCTTTCGGTGGGGCGTTGCTTACTTCCTGGCATTTGTGACAAGCTTTTACCCATGTCTCGATCTGCTTGTCGATGCACAGCCACCACGCGTAGCTTCGTGCAAGGGCTTTCATGCGCACGATGCCTGGGTGGCCATCGTGCAAGGTTCTTAGTATCGCTCGTTGTAACCGCTCTGGGACAACGACTCTATCACCCCAGATAATGCAGCCCTTCTGGGAAAACAGTTCCATTTGTCGATTCTTGAATGGGATGTAGTCGTCAGGTATCTGGTCCAATGGCCATCCGCGCTCGACCCAACTGAGGACTCATGCTAAAATGGGGTCGTGTTTCGTTTCCATCATGATATCTCGGGCTGTTAGTGGCGGTGTTCGAAGTGTCTCGATCTGCAGTGTTGTAACTGTCGGAGCATGGTCATCAATGGTCTCCGGAAGTGGTGCACGGCTCAATGCATCGGTGTGGGGAATGGCCTTCCCCGGGCAGTGTTGCAACTTGTAATTATATGCAGCCAAGAATTCTGACCAGCGAGTCATTCTGGGGGATAATATGTAAGGGGTTGGCCTATCTCCCGCTATTATTCCCAGCAAAGGTTTCTGGTCAGTCACTATAGTAAAGGCTCGGCCATACACATATTCATGAAATCTCTTAACAGCAGACACAATTGCAAGGGCCTCTTTATCAATTTGACTGTAATTGCGTCCTGCTTTTGATAGCGTCTTTGAGAAATAGGCAACAGGGGCTTCACTACCGTTTGGCAAAACGTGGCTCAAAATGGCACCCACTCCGAATGGTGATGCATCACATGTGATCGTTAAAGGCAAAGTCTTATTATACTGCATCAGAACAGCATCAGAAGTCAATAATTTTTTCACATTTCGAAATGCCTGCTCCTCTCTGTGTCCCCATACCCAGGTTGCTTTTTTGTCCAACAAACGATGTAGGGGTTCGGCTACGGTTGCTTTGTGAGGCAGGAAAACGTAAAAATTGATAAGGCCGAGAAAAGCTTGGAGGTCGGCCTTATTCCGGGGTTTGGGGGCATTTTTGATTGCCCAAAGTTTGCTATCAGTGGGGTGAATGCCATGACTATCAATTAAATATCCTAGAAATTCTACACGATCCGCACATAGTTGACACTTGTTTTTTTTAACTTTGAGACCTGAGTCTTTAAATCTCTGGAGAACCAACCTCAGGCGATCCCTTAGTACTTTTCAAGTCAGGGCAGCGATTAACGCATCATCAAAATATGGGACAACACCTTTTATCCCTTGTAATAGTCTTTCCATCAAACTTTGAAAGATTCCCGGGGCTACGCTTACTCCGAACTGGAGCCAGTTACATTTAAATGCATCTTGGTGCATAATGATTGTTTGGGACTCTGCTGCTTTTTTGTCCACAGGCAGTTGTTGGTATGCCTGGGCTAAGTCTAGTTTAGCGAAGACTTTTCTGCCCCCCAGGGAATGGAGGAGGTGTTGCACCACCGGTACCGGGTAAGCGTTTTGTTGAAGGGCGTGGTTCAGGGTGGCTCGGTAGTCCCTACAAATTCTTATCGATCCATCCGGCTTGATGGGTGTTACGATTGGGGTTTCCCAGGGAGAGTGATCGGTTGGTTCTAACACACCCTGGGCTATTAATTTATCAAGCTGCTCGTCAATCTTTGGTTTAAGGGCAAATGGAACTCAATGAGGCTTAAGGCGGATGGGAGCTATTTCGGGATTGAGGTTAAATGATATTGGGGTCCCCTTGTACTCGGCTAGTTTTTCTGCAAAGATGTCCTGGAATTCTTGGATGAGGTCCTCTTCCTAGTCGCTGCTGCAGGTTCAGTGAATGCTGGCTACTTCACTTCCGAGTGGAGCGAGCCATTGGAGGCCTAAGAAACTAGGCCGATCCTTGTCGATTAAAATCAGGGGTAGAAATGCTGTACGGTTTTTAAACGATACCCAGACTCGGCTGGATCCAATGACCGGGATTCGATTTCCTTGATAGTCCTTGAGTATGAGCCTTTGGAATCTGAGGTCTTGCCTCCGGATAGTGGGGTTGAGCTGCTTGAGGGTCTTCCAGGAAACCATCGAGAGGGACGATCCTGAATCGACTTCCATCAGGCAGGGCTGGTTTTCGATGGCCACTTTCACTCGGAGCTTCTTGGCATCAAGGGATGAGGCGTGACCGATCGTGATAGTTTGGTGAGCCTCTTCTCGCTTTGTTGAGTGGTTTAGGGTTTTGTTTCTGTAGGAGTGGTTGTTCCATTGGTGGTTCATGGGTTCTTGCTTTACTGGACGGCTTCCTGTCAGTTGGCAATAGTTAGCCCCCCTCGAGGGCTGGCTGGGTCCTAGCTTGCTTTTACAGACCCATCCGATATGGCCTCTTTTCCCTCACACATGGCAGAGCGCGTCGAGGAATTTGCATTCTGATTGGGGGTGGCTTGCCCCACAACCAGCGCATTGGTACTGAGATCTCTGGCATTGGTCTCGTTCAGACCGAAGTCGGTGGACCTCTTTTTCATCGCTTTCTGATGACGATGCGAGGTCCTCATGGTGGGCTGTCAGAAGCTGTCCTTCTGACTGAGGTGAAATTTCGCGGATGAGTTGATGAAGTAGTGCGTGGGTGTGGCGCATTCGGGCAGCCGACTTCCTGGTTGCTTCTGCTGCAGTAGCTTCAGTAATGGCATCGGCAAGGCTGATGTTGCCTTTCGCCATCAGCTTGCTTTGGGTGTGTGGTGATTCTAATCCCAGAATTATTCGGTCTCTCAGGGCTTCTTCGAGGTCGGCAAAACCGCATAGGTCCCCCAGATTCTGGAGATCCGCTATGAAATCAGCAACACTTTCGCCCTTCCGCTGACTTCTCTGGTAAAATTCATGCCTTCTAACGAGCATTGACACGGTCGGTGCATAGTGAGCTCTCAGCAGGGGTTCGAGGACGTCCCAATCCATAGACTTTACTTCTGCCGGTTTCGCTAGTGCCTTGGCCATCTTGAATACTATCGGCCCGCAATGAGCTAGGAATATCGCCCGTTTCTTTCCGGTAGTGGCATTCTTCAAGTTGTTGGTCTCCAGAAACATCTGGAAGCGATCCATATATGAGTCCCAGTCTTCTTGTGCCGGGTCGAATGGAGCGGGTGGTCTGACGCCGCCGGACATGGTTCCACCATTGGTGTGTTTCAGCCACGTGCTCTGTTATCATTCTTCGTCGTTCAGTCAGCTCTGACGTCTCCACATCCCACCCTCGTCGCCAGTGTTATGTTCTGCACATGGGCGCTAAGAATGGAGACGAGCCGGTGAAACAGTGAACTTCAAAACTCTTTATTAACATGGTGTAACATCTCAGCTCAATGGCCGCAATGGCCCCCTTTATATAGGCAAGCTATTGAGTATTTAACCAATGAAAACACAGGGAGCGCTAGCTCCGTTAACCAATGGGAGAGGCTCATTAATAGCCAATCAGATTCTCCTGAACAGACCAATCCGATGTCACTATTAACGGCCAATCAGAAGTGCAGGGCCAGAACCCTGCACTTTACTTCAAGCTCTCAATAATTTTTATTAAGCACATTTATTAATTCACAACAGTGTTGAACGGCGTGCTCTTATCTGGGAAAATGTTTATAATTAGTCTGGCCGGGAATGAAATAGGTTTTGCTTTTAAAATAAGTTTGTGTTTCATTAAGTTTGACGAAACCTGGGTCAGAACACTGCCTTCCCCAGGGTCTGAAGACTTCCCTCAGGCCTCTGGGAGGAGAAAAATGGCCTCCACCGGGCTCTGGAGGGCCTCCAGAAGCCTGAAACAGACCTATTTCCAGGCTTTCTGAACTTCTGGTTCAGCCCATTTTTCAGCCTCCCAGAGCTTCCACACGGACCCTGCCCTTACCTGCATCCAAAATGGACTGCGTGGAGACTCCTGGAAGGATTGGGGCGGGGCGGGCGGGGCCAGCCAGTCAGTTCAACTACTGGTTCAGTGAACCAGATGTAAATTTAACACCTGGTTTGCCCGAACTGGCCCGAACCAGTAGAATCCCACCCTTGGATAGAATCAAGATGTTGTGAAATTCTAATACAGCTTTACAAAGCCAAATGTAAGGCCAAATGTGGAATATTGCATCCAATTTTGGTCACCACAATATAAGAAAAGATGTTGAGGTTCTGGAAAGAGTGCAGAGAAGAGCAACAAAGATGATTAGGAGGTTGGAGGATAAAACATATAAAGCATGGTTGCAGGAATTGCATATGTGTAGTTTAGTAAAAAGAAGAACTAGGGGTGACATGATAGCAATCTTCCAATATTTGATGGGCTCCTACAAACATGAAGAGCTCAACCTATTTTCCAAAGCACCAGAAGAAGGGACAAAAAGCAATGGATGGAAACTAATCAAGGAGAAAAGCAACTAAACTCCACCTGTTTCCCATAAATGAAACTCAATGGGGAAGCCAGCAGGAAGTCAAAAGTCATTCCAGCTGCCTCTGCTTTTTTGGTCTACCTTTGGACATTCTCTTTCTCTGTTTAGATATGGAAGCATCTCTAAATAAAGAGCCAATTGGTTATGGGTTTTCTAGTACCCTAAACAAAATTCTAAAACACCTCCAAGGCCTTTGAAGAATCAAGAGAGAAGAAATCCGTTTATTTCAATGAGTCAACCTGGGATGCTCTGGGAGAAAATCTTGTTTTTATAGAGTCCAGCCTACATTTTGAATGGATGCAGGAACATGGATTGATAAATTTGTTGAGAAACTCAGGATGACAGTTGTAAATTTATCAGCATGAGACTGTTCTCCTATCTGGTTTTGAAGAAGCAATGTGATTTGGTGCCTGAGATAAACTTGCATAATTACTTATTGCAATCATTTGATAAATGAAAACACATTGGCTGGATAGAGACAGCTTAAGGCCAGAAGTTGGAAGACTAGGATTATGTATACCTAATTGTATCATTTTTGCTAGCATCTGTAAAAATATATTTGTGCAGTCAATACATTGTCTGCAATATATGTATGGATGTTAAAGGAAAAGTACAAATTTTACATATATATGTGTGTGTGTGTGTGTGACACACACACACACACACAAATCAGTGTTTTCCCAAAAATAACACCTTATCTTATAATTTTTTTGCCACTAAAAAAGGCACCAGGTCTTATTTTGGGGGGATGTCATCCACTGACCAACCTCACTTGTGTGCGTCACCCCCGGTCTCCTTTTCGCTGTCAGAGGCCTTCAGGAAAGCCTAGCCAGCCACAGAAGAAGTTCCTGAAAGCCTCTGATAGCTGATAACTGAGCTCTGGTTCGATCCAGGGCTTTGTTATCAGCTACAGAGGCCTTCAGGAAAGCTTTGCCAACCTTCCCAGCTGCAGAAGAAACGGGCCGGCAAGGCAGGTGTTGCGGTGTGTGAGGCCTGGCTATAACTGTCCAAAGGTAAGTAGGAGGGCAGCTCCACCCCCCCACCCCCATCCTAATTTAATTTTTACCCATGCACTTTGGAGTAGGTGGGATCTTATTTAGGGTTTATTTTTTGGGGGGGGGGCTATGGCTTATATTGGTTGCACATGTAAAAAAATGAAGCTAGGACTTACTTTCAGGGTAGGTCGTATTTTCAGGGAAACAGGATATATGTATGTATATATATCGACGAACACAATACAGAAGCCTGATGATGGCAGATGAGATTCTGCTGAAATGTTGCTACAACTTTAAAAGCACAACTATAATGACATGGGAAAATACCCGAACAAAGCTGAATAACATACATGTAAGTACCTGCGAAAACTTAAGAATATCTATCTATCTATCTATCTATCTATCTATCTATCTATCTATCTATCTTTTCTTAAGTTTTTGTGGGTATTTGTATGTATGGCATTCAGCTTTGTTCAGGTATTTTCCCACATCATTATGGTTGTGCCAACTTTAAAAGCACAACTATAATGACGTGGGAAAATACCCAAACAAAGCTGAATACCATACATATATATATAGTAAAATCCAGCCTAACTAAATTAAATACAGATGAAGCTGATAGAATAAGACACCAAGTTACTAATATCCTATGCACAAGCAAAGCACCTGAAAGCAACTTGCACAAAGAGGAACTAAAAGCCCTGCAAGCCCTAAAGAACAGCAGCAGCATAATCATACTTCCAGCAGATAAAGGTAATGCCACAGTAGTAAAGGATAGAAAAGACTACGAAACAAAATTGACAAACCTACTCCAAGACTCCACATACAAACCCATAAACATGGATCCAACCACATATCTGGAAAAAATAACCAAGAAGAAAATTATAACCAGCCACATAAGCAAAGAGATCCAACAGACGATCATCCCAAGAGAAAAATCTTCCAGATGCTCCAAACTATACGGCCTCCCAAAAATACACAAAGAAGGCATACCTCTCAGACCCATAGTCAGCTCCAGAGGAGCACCACTACAAAACCTAGCTAAATGCTTAGCAAAGCAGCTACAGCCCCATGCTGAAGCAGCAGCTTCACATGTACAAAACTCATCCCACTTCTTGGAAATGATCAAAGATCTACACGTGGAACCAGAAGATCTGCTTGTAAGTTTTGACGTGGTTTCACTATTCACTCAAGTCCTGATAAAAGAAACTCTTGAAATCATCAAAAATAAATACCAACCAGCTAAACACCTCATGGAACTAACAGAACACTGCTTAACCAACACATATTTCATATACAAAGGACAAAGAGCAAATTGAAGCAAATTGAAGGAGCCCCTATGGGATCACCACTGTCACCCATCATTGCAAACCTGTTCATGGAAGAATTCGAATCTAGAGCCCTAGCCAATGCCACCTACAAACCCAAATTATGGTTAAGATACATCGATGACACATTTCTGATTTGGCCCCATGGAAAAGAAAACCTAAACAATTTCATAACACACCTAAACAGCACACACCCCAAAATCAAGTTCACCATGGAAACGGAAACAAACAAACAACTACCATTCCTAGATGTACTAATCTACAAGAAAACAGATGGCACACTAGGACACACCATATACCAGAAGAAACACACACTAACCGCTACCTCAATGCCCAATCCCACCATCACCCAGCACAGATAAACTCTGCGGCCAAAACACTAATTGCTAGAACCAAACGTCTGGCAGACAAGACATACAAAAAGACTGAATTATGCACCCTGACTAAAATACTGACAGCCAACGGCTTCCACAAAAGCAAAATCACCGGCTTGATCCACAAAAACACATTGAGACATAATAGATACCAGAAGATGAACAGACCCATGGAACAGCTGTCCTGCCCTACATAAGAGGTATTACAGACAAAATTAGTAAGATACTACACAGACATCACATGCCTTCAAAACAGACTGAAAAATAGCAGCCATCCTAAGAAACCCCAAAGATAAAATTGACCTGGAAAACCAAGGCATATACGAAGTCCCCTGTGCATCATGCCCGGCCACATACATTGGACAGACCAATGGAAGAATAAGTACCCGCCTGGATGAACATAAAAATGCAGTAAAAAAGCTGGAACACACTTCCTCCCTAGTCCAACACATGAAAGCCACAGGTCATAGCATCGACTTCAGTGGCACCAAAACCCTAGCCACTATAGAAAACCTCAGCCACAGAATTATCAGAGAAGCCATAGAGATTGAAAAAAGACCTGAAAGCATGAATAGAAGAGAGGATTCCACCTGACTGTCAATTATCTGGAAGCCTGCACTCTCAAACAAAAAAATCTCCACACCACAAGCCAGCCAAACACCTGGGCACAAACAGACCCCCTCAATACCTCCGGCTGAAACACACCCCAGCCAGACACGCAGATGAAACCTAGCTTCCTAATAAATGATAGCTGTCCATTTACCCGGAGCCAAGCCGCACTAAAAGCTTCCAATACAGGAACACAATGTTGCCAGCCAATCAAGACAAAAAAAGCTACAAAACAGACAGAAGATATTAGAAACACCAGTCAAGCAGAACACAGCAAACTCCAAGACCAATAAACACAGACCAAGACTCCCAACCAATCAGGATGAAGAAAAAACCATTCTGGCACAGCAGTAGGCTAGCCCCAAATTTTAAAATAGAAAAGGCCGTGAAAGTCTGACTCACAGACAAACACAATACAGAAGCCTGATGATGGCAGATGAGATTCTGCTGAAACGTTGCTACAACTTTAAAAGCACAACTATAATGACGTGGGAAAATACCCGAACAAAGCTGAATGCCATACATGTAAGTACCCGCGAAAACTTAAGAAAACATATCTCTATCTTTGTCTCTGTCTCTGTCTCTGTCTCTGTCTCTGTCTCTATCTCTATCTATCTATCTATCTATCTATCTATCTATCTATCTATCTATCTATCTATACACATACATATATCTATATATAATTTGATGTAGTCCATTAACTCTAACCACTAGGAAATACAGTACTTGAGACTAGATTTGAAGGAGAGGCAATGATAACTCCCTAGATTGTACAAATCCTTTTAACCTTGTATTTTACAATTTCTCTACAGAGTTTAGAAACTAGAAAAGTCTATGCTATAGATATTCTAGTTTAAATACAATTCCTGACCTTGCTTTGGATCTACCAAGCATCCGACCTGCCGTTTGCTCATTAGTGCTGTAGCATTTAAGCTGGGAACTGTTGCCATGACAGCATAAAGGATGAAGATGTTTCGGCTGATTATGACATGAAACGCCTGGCTCTCAGGGTGCAAATCCTTCTGATTGATGGCTGGGTTGGCTGGTGGGTTGGTTTCTTTATTTGCAACAACAGCTTTATTGATGCACCCTCGAAAGGACACTGGGAGGGAATGGAAGGGCAGGAGAGACAAACCTGGACCACCAGGAATGTTACCTTCTAAAAGGAATAAAATAAAATGTTACCTTCTAAAAGGAATAAAATAAAAATCGAAGGCAACAAGGAAAGATGGCAAAACAGAATAATTGCGACAGGATAGCAGAGTTTGAAAGGGGCCTTGGAGGTCTTCTAGTCCCACCCCCTGCTCAGGCAGGAAACCCCATACAAATAATAACCCCATACAAATAGTTATCCAATCTCTTCTTAAAAAGTTCTAATGTTGGAGCATTTATAACTTTTGGAGGACTAGAAAACCTCCAAGGTCCCTTCCAATTCTATTATTCTATTGTTCTGTTCTATTCCTATCCTGCATTCTATTCTATTCTATTCTATTCTATTCTATTCTATTCTATTCTATTCTATTCTATTCTACTCTGTTCTGTTCTGTTCTGTTCTATTCCATTCTATTCCATTCATGCATATATATGTATATATTATACATGAGTATGGGTAGCTCCATATTTTCTTTTGAGAGTAGGCAACAGAATTTCATTCTTAATGGGGACTAGTGTGCTCACAGCAAAAAAATGATAATAAAGGTTATTTTTATTTTATTTTATTTTATTTTATTTTATTTTATTTTATTTTATTTTATTTTATTTTATTTTATTTTATTTTATTTTATTTTATTTTATTTTATTTTATTTTATTTTATTTTATTTTATTTTATTTTATTTTATTTTATTTTATTTTATTTTATTTTATTTTATTTTATGTGCTATGCAAAGGGCCCACATATACAGCTGTTTACAGCATCCTTTGGTTATATGATCTCATTTTACTATAGTTTTACTTCCACTTTGGGGCAAAACCTGTCCACGGCAAATCATTATTTTGCTTAACAACTGTGGCAGTCCCTTAACAACTGCAGTATTTGCTTAATGATCACTACAAAAAGACAATAAAAGCTTGGTCACACAACACAACAAACCATGTTAGGACCTAGTCCAACCTAGAAACCAGTTCTAATGTTGTTTTTAGGTTTCAATTTAATGAACCCAGCAATTGCAATTTGTAAACCATGCTTTACATAGTCCTTGCTTATGACAATAGCTTAATGATTATTTGAAGTTGCAACAGACCCTTAAAAAGGTACGTATCACCTAAATGGTGGCAACAAAGAGGACTGTTCATATAAAGAACAGTTGCAGGAACTGGGTATGTCTAGTTTAATGAAAAGAGAGCTAGGGGTGATATGATAGCAGGGTTCCAATATCTAAAGGATTGCCACAAAGAAGAGGCAGCCAAACTATTCTCCAAAGCACCTGAAGGTAGGACAAGAAGCAATGGGGGGCAACTAATCAAGGAGAGAAACAACTTAGAACTAAGGAGAAATTTCCTGACAGTTAGAACATTGAATCAACTTGCCTCCAGAAGTTGTAAATGCTCCAACACTGGAAGGTTTTAAGAAGAGATTGGATAACTAATTGTCTGCCTAAGCAGAGGGTTGGACTAGAAGACCTCCAAGGTCCCTTCCAACACTGTTATTCTATTCTATTCTAGATTCAAAGTTCTGGTGCCACTCTCTAGTCACGTGACTGTATTTTGGCTTGGGTTGGCAACCAGCCTGCATTGATGGCCATTTGCCACATTCTATTGTCCTATGTGATTTACTATATTATTTTTAACCACAAATTGACATTAACCAGGTTTCTAGAAAAAACTGCCTCATACCAAACGTTGGGTTTGCTTCTCTCTCTCTCTCTCTATCTATGCATCTCTCTCCCTCCCCCCCCTCTCCCCCTCCCTCTCTATCTAAGTATGTGTGTGTATGTATACACACGCGTATATACACACACACACACACACACACACACACACATGAAATGTTGGTTATAAGCCAAGGACGTCCTGTACTTCTAATAAATAGAGGTCTGGGGTGATCAAACTACAAGGAAGCAAAGTAAAGATCCTCAGACATTCTTACGTCAGGAAGCAATGGGAGCTTACTCACTAGGGAAACTTGCTCTCCCCAGAGATTTGAAGAACAAACAATACTTTATTTTTATTTCCAAAGACTTTAATGACATGTTGGATTAGTGGTAGAAACCAAGAAGGGCCCAGAAGGGTGACCGAAAGATGCTAATTCAAAAGAAACCAACCACGTTAGAAGTTCTCTCAGTCCACACTTCTTCAGGGAAGTCCTTTAAATTGGTTTTTGTTTTTGTTTTACTTTTCCTGATTTCTTTAACGTGATTGATTTGTTTTGATTAATATGGCCCTGGTGACTCTAGGCAGCCAGCAATGTCAAAAACATCAGATCCAAAACAAAATGTTTAAAGAATAAAACTTGAAACAGGTAGTCCTGGAGTTGCAACCATGACATTTCTGGGGCTGAGCAAAATCGTTGATAAGTGAATCTTTGCCCTGTTTTATGAACTTTCTCACCCCAGTTGTTAAGTGAATTGCTGAAGTTGTTCAGTTAGTGGCATAGTCGTTAAGTGAATCTGGCTTCCCCTCTTGACTTGGCTTGTCAAAAGGTTGCAAAAGGTGATCGCATGACCCTGGGACACTGCGACCGTCATAAATATGAATCAAACCATCATAAATATGAGTCAGTTGCCAAGAGACCAAATTTTGATCCAGTGCCCCGGGTATTGCAACGGTCATAAGTGTAAAAAAAAAAGGATCCATGGAGATACTGGAATGGTCGTAAGTGTGAACGACAGTCCTCAGTCACTTTTTTCAATGCCGTTGTAACTTGGAACGGTCACTAAATGAACAATCGTAAATCAAGGACTATGTTGTGACCCCATCAGAACCTGAATCTGCAGAGAAAAATGAACCGGAATTGGAGCCAACGGTGTTTCCATCCATTATTCCTTGTCTGGCCTTTGGGTGTCTTGGAAAATAGCTTGACCCCTTCCTCCTCTCTGTGGCAGCCCTCAAATATTGGAAGACTTCTACCCATGTCTCTCTTGGTCCTTCTCTTCCCTAGACTAGCCAGGCCCAGTTCCTGCAACCGTTTTTCATATGTTTAGTTTCCAGTCCCCTAATCATCCTGGTTGCTCTTCTCTGAACTTTTTCTAGAGTCTCGACATCTTTTTTGTAATGTGGTGACCAAAACTGGATGCAGTACTCTAGAATAGAGCTTGGAAGTCTTCTAGTCCAGCCTCTTACAGACTTAGAATAACTTTGTTGTCACTTTGAATCCGTGGTGGGATTCAGTTTTGTTTTTCACTACCGGTTCTGTGGGCATGGCTTGGTGGGCGTGGCAGGGGAAGGATACTGCAAAATCCCCCTTCCCTCCCCACCCCACTAACCTGCTTCCCAGCTCCATTCTCCTCTGCAGGGCAACGAAAGAAGACCCAGCCAATCAGCTGGGACTCGGGAGGCAGAGAATAGATGGGGGCGGAGCCAGTCAGAGGTGGGATTCTCCAAACTACTCAAAATTTCTGCTAGTGGTTCTCCAGAATTGGTCAGAACCGGTTGAATACCACCTCTGATTGGGACGGCTTGTAGTCAAGGAGAAATGGGGGGCAGGATGACCAAGAGAGGGCAAACAGTGGACATGAGGAGCAACAGAACTCGGGTGATCAGCAAAGACCACCCCGTCCTGATCCTTAAGCACGGAGAGTGGAGAAAAGGCGACAACAGCGCAGACTGAACCGACTGAGCGCCCCGCTACTCTTCACAGAGTGCACCAGGGGACAAGATTTAAGGAGATGCTATGGGGAAGGGACATTTGTTAGGAACAAATGCTGAATCCATGGATTACTTGCATTTGCTCTGGATTCCTGGATTAATTGCTTTGCTCCTTTGCTTCCTGGACTCCTTGGCTTGCCCTGCTGGATTTCTTACTGTGCAGCCATGGTGCTCACAGTGTTGGGCTGGACTATTTGCAGCCAGAGGCTGCTTGAGAGGCATGTGTGTGTGTGTTTGTGTGGTCACTTTGCTCTGGAACTTGCAAGAGACGTGATAGTGTTTGGGGAAATTTGGAGCAATAAAGGGGTGGTTTGAACTTCTAGCTGCCTGTGTTACCTTTGTGTCATGCCCCGGGTCATCACAGGCTACCTGCACTGAGACAAACACAAATAGTAATACATAGGTAATACTCTTAGGTATGTATGGTTTGACTTAATCCTTGTCTTCCTCTTTGGTGCTCTAAGCATCCCTTCCATCGTTTCTTCTCTTGAAACTCCTCCGAAAATTAGGAAGCCTCCCGTGTTCCCCAAACAAGGAGAAGCCACAAAAACAGATTCTGATCTGGGATCTTCACCATCTTCTCATTCTTAAGGAATGAGCGAGGTCTCATTTGAACTGTGCAATAGAGCTTCTGGGAATTCTTCTATTTCCTTTGAAACACACTTGGGTCCCCCAGGTGCCTAGGGAAGACCAAATGAATAGATCCTAATCCCAAAACATCAGGGAAATCTAAAGCAATCAGACAGCAGTCTAATGCTAACTCCCAATGTGTGCCAAGGCCTTGGTGATTGGAAACGGATCCATCAAAATAGAGCTAGAAGGGACTTCCGAGGTCTTCTAGTCCAACCCCCTGCTCAAGCAGGAAAGACTATATTGTTTCAGACAAGTGTCCAGTCTCTTTTTAAAAACTTCCACTGATGGAGCACGACAACTTCTGGTGGCAAGCTGTTCCATTGGTTAATTGTCTTTATTTAAAGGAAATTTCTCCTTAATTCCAGCTTGCTTCTCCCCTTGAATAGTTTCAATCCATTGTTTCTTGTCCTACCCTCAGGTGCTTTAGAAACTAAGTTGACCTCCTCTTCTTTGTAGGAGCCCCTCAAATATTGGAATACTGCTATCATATCTCCCCTAATTCTTCTTTTCTCTAGACTAGTCAAACCCAAATCCTGCAGCTGTTCTTCATGTGTTTTGGTCTCCAGGCCTTTAATCATCTTAGTTGCTCTTCAGTTTTCCCAAAGTCTCAACATCAGTTTTGTAAGGTGATGACTAAATATAATTAAATATAATTAGAACTGAAGAAAAAACAGTTACTACCAACCTGCCTTCCATTGAGGACCTGCATACTGTACGAGTCAAAAAGAGGGCTGTGAAAATATCTAGACTCCTCAAATCCTGGACATAACTATTTCAACTTTGACATTAGCGCATTGGACACCAGAACAACTAGACACAAGGACAGTTTTTCCCCGCATGCCATCAATCTGCTAAACAACTAATTCCCATAACACTGTCAAACTATTTAGTAAGACTATATCTCTATTCTTCTCATCCTTCTTATTACCTATCACTTCTCACTTATGACTATAACTGTGTTGCTTGAATCTTTACAATTTATATTGTTTTATTTGTTCCCTACTATGATTTGATTGCTTATTAGTAACCTATGACTATCACTAAGTGTTGTATCTTATGATTCTTTTCTGAAAGTTATTTGTAAATTTTAACAAAACAAATAAAACATTTTATACACCATTGACACATCTCCTTATAAACACATACATATCCTTTCAAGTTTCTCATTATTTCTCCCTTTACTTTTATTCAATTATATTTCTTTTCTTATATTTATCTATTTTATATGTTTTTATTCAGTATACTTATTTTTCCTTCTGACTTACTTTATTCTCTTCTATCTTTTATTCTCAATTGTCCTCTTCTAACATTCCTCCAAGGTTTTATTAACTCAATCAAACATAAAACATACAAAAACACAAAACATAGAAACATAAAAAAACATCTTTTCTGAAAGTTGCTTAGTCCCGGGTTACAACTCTTGGTACAGACACAAATTCAGATTCAGATTCATTTTGTGTACAATTCCATATCTTATTACCATTTTCAATTTTCTATACAGCTTCTCATCTCTTTTAAATTTTCTTAACTTTATTTTATTTATCTCATCTCAATTCAAATCATAATATTTATTATTCTTTGTCTGTTCTATTTCCAGCTATCCATTTATCTTTCTTCTTTAAACAAAACTTCTCCTGTACACTAATTGGAGTATGACGCCTTTTTCTCTTTCCCCTACATTTATAATACTTAATATAAAATACATACCTTACATTGGGATTCTGTTTGGTACATTCTAAAATTATACAATATTATCAATGCCAATACATATCTATTCATTAATATTAATATTCATTTATATCTTAAAAACTTAACATATTACTTTTCAGTTAAATATCATACTTTTATGGGGACACCTATTTTCCATAGTTATTGCCCCCCACATCACATATTTTAAATCATTATTTCATTAGAATGTTCCCCCTTCTCCTACTTCAAATATCTCATTTATTTCATTACCTTCTTTTTCTTCACAAAAAATTTCACTTGGATAACACAATCTAATCATTAATATTAATATTCATTTATATCTTAAACATTTTACCCATTTCAATTAAATATCATGCCTTTACGGGAACACTTATTCTTTCCATAGTTATTTCCCCCCTCCACCTCACATATTTTGAATCATTATTTCATTAAAATGTTCCCCCTTCTCCTACTCCAATTCTCCCATTTATTTCACTGCTTTCTTTTTCTTGACAAAAATTTCACTAAATTACACTAAATATTTTTAAATTACATATTATTTCCAATTTTCTAAAATTATTTCTAAGTACAAATATAAAAATACAATCTTATGTACCTTTCCAGAATCTCTTTTTCAATAAAATTTACCCATTATCTCTAAAAGACTTTTGTTTCTTTGCATCTAGCTCCCCACCATTGAGGCTTCTCATCCCTTCCTTTCTCCCTTGTTTATTCTTCTCCTTGCCCTCTTTTCCCCCTTGTCTCTCCACCTCCCTTTTATTCTGCTTTCCTCCTTTCTGTTGTTTACTAACATAGTATCCACTTTTCACCTTATTCTTCTCTTTTTTGATTGTTTTTCCAAGTCTTAAAGTCCCCTTTTCCTTTTTCTCTTTCTCCTTTCCTTCCCCAACTAAAGTCACTTGTTCATCAAAAATGGCTTCTTCTTTATCCCAGTCATCCTGTTGTGCAGCCAGCTTTTCATAAGTACAAACCGCCATTTCTAAAAATTGAAAAAGAGTGCCAAGAGAATCCTTCCCTTCCTGTTCTTCTTTTTTATATTTTTGGTATTCAAGTTTCAATCCATCCACAAGTGATGCCATTACAGAGAGAAAAAGTTTTTCCAAACAACCACCCAAGTGCTTTTAATCAAAGATAGTCCTCAGAAGTTCCAAAATCACCAAACAATCCAAATAAGCTGTTTCTTTTACTTTCTCCTTCGTCACTTTCTCTTTCTGGGGTTAGTATTTAGTCACCAAGTTCCATTTAAAATATATTTTTTAGAAGTCTTATTGATGTTTAATAACTCTTTAAAATTCTAGGCAATCTTCTCCTTGTCTTCAAATTCTGCTCCAATTTTCTTTTCCTCTCCCTTCCCACTCACAGCAAAAAAGATTTTTTTTAAATGTTCAGAAATCCTTATCCCTTCAGCATTTAGTTACCTCCAATGCAGGTTTTCCGATTTCTCTTGTGGTTCCATCTGCTGTCACGTTGGGAAAGAGAGTGAAAGGAAAAAAAAAACTTTCCCTTTTAGGATTCCATTCGCCGCTTGTAACTCTCTCTGGAAACAATTTATCTTGACATCTTTCAAATTCCAGGGTACTTTCTCTTACTTTATCCCAGTCAAAAACCACTTTCACAACTCTTCTGACTTTCTTCCTTCTGCACAATCTTGTCCGGCTGCAGGTTTCTTTGTGGTGGCCATTACTGACCGCTGCTCCTCCGCCTTGGGAAAAGGGGGTTTTGCCGGCTGGGGAGGGGGTCTGTGACACCCCAAAACCCCTATCCGAATCCCCCCTGTCTTCAGCTGCCTCTATGGGGCAGCTATATCCCCCAAATCCAAATGGATCAGGGGCACCTTGGCGGCAAACACAGCAGGGATCGCATGATATCGTGAATCCCTGCTGCCGCCGAAGCCTTGCAAACCAGAAGTCATGATTCTTGATGAATGTATTTTATTTTTTTCTTTATGTCCACTGAGAGCATATGCACCAAAGACAAATTCCTTGTGTGTCCAATCACACTTGGCCAATAAAGAATTCTATTCTATTCTATTCTGCGGCTTTGCTCCGCAATTGAAAGGCTTCTCACTGGGTGGTCGAATGCATCAAGAAAGACACCAGGCTGGTTCTATCTCGGGTGAGCTGCCCTGATCACGAGCTCGGGAAGCTCTTTTATTAAAAACACACAGTAATACGTCACAAGCGGTGAACTCTATCCAATCATTATGTTAGATGAGTAGAAATATTAGTGGACACATAGTAGCATCAAATCACAGTGTTATATGGTCAGTTTCAGTAGGTACAAAGTAGCCAATTAACGCCTGCAGTCCAGTTAACAGCCCCTGGTGTTGTATTGCTGATTGATGTTCTTTGTTCTTGGTACATGCTTTCAGCCTACGAGAGGCCTTGAGGCCTGGCATGTACTGAAACTGTTGAAGTTGATTCATTATTGCATCTCCTCTGTTTTAGTTTTATATGGAGAAAATTCTTCTGGATCTTCGTCACTGCCCATGCAAAAACTTGTGCGAGCGCATGCATCAGAGTCTTCTGAGGGTATGACTTTGTACAGAGGTTCTTTTTCCCAGAGGGCATTAACCTGTGCAATGGCGTGCTTTTCAGCTAATTAAGACAGATTATTGGAGATAGTGCAAACAAAAATTGGTAACACACATGGAAGAATAACGCATCCTGCAGCAATCATACCTATGAGAGCTACTATGGCTTGTAATCCTGGTAGTTTTGGGAACCAGGAACTAAAAATATTCTTAAAATCAATACCTTGCCATACTTGATTAGGATTATAGGTTAATTATCGCATCTCAGTTGTTAATTGTGCTACTACTTTGCCAATCTTATCAATTTGAAGACAACAATTCGTGAGATTGAACCGACCACATACCCCTCCTTCTTTGGCTAGTATGTAATCTAAAGCTAAGCAATTTTGGTAGACAGCTGTGTGTAATTTGTCTGTAGCAGTCACTAGACTGTTTAGAGCCTTGTCTATTCGTTGGCCTGCTAAATCTAAAACAGCTTGTAAATGAATAATTCTATTAATCATATATATGGGGGTTCTGTACCCCCAGGACCCGTCCTGGGCCCAAGTGGCCATGCTGTAGGTGCAGACGATTCATTCTGAGGTCCAGATATCCCCTGTGTATTCTGATTGACAGGGGAAACCTGCAAAGGCATTGTCGGTGTCTCTTTTCTTGCGGGATAATGTATCATACACAGGGATGCCTAGTTCTTGCTTAGTGGAGATCGGTAGGAGGAAAAAGGAAGGTCTTATCCACCCCAATACACATGATCCTTGCCAATCTGCTGGAAGGGATGGATAGGCTAGGCTACCACAAATCCAATACATGTTATTTGGGGCTGTCCAAATTTGGGAAGATGTTGTGTCATTGAGATAAGGGAGGAGGGAGGCGTTGAATTTAGCAGGTGTGGTGGTAGTATTGTCAGGTGTAGTCCAAGTCTGGTAGGAGTTATCCCATGTACCTAAGCAAAGGAGATATCCTACTGGAGTCGACCCATTTCAGGAAAAGCAGTTTCTACCAATTAAGTTGGTGGTAATTGTCCAGATAAGTGGATCGGAAGCTGTTCTAGCTGTTATTTTCCTACAGAAGACATGTTATTAAACAGTGATGGTGAGGCTTCTAAGGATTGCCACGGCCATTGTTCTCCTGTGGTGGTTCCCCAACAGACAAAACAATTGGTTATTGCAAGTTGTTTTGCAATTTTTTCTGCCATATCCATGAACAAGTTTTTTGCAATAACACTGGTATCAGGGGCTTTTTCTAATTTCCTTAAATTATTATATACCGACCAGCCTAAGGATGTTTCCTTACCTTCATATATTACTTCAGTTTTTATGGTAATGTAACTGTTTGGATCTGATCCTGTGCCATCAATCCCTATGCCATAAGTATTCAAGGCAGGGTGTTGTCTGGAGATGGTGATTTCTACCTTATTGTCTGTGGACCCTGATATTCATTTGAAATGTGACAGATGATTGCAGCCTGAGTACCCTCCCCCAGTATAATCACAGACACAAGACCAACCTGAGCACTTGACGGAACCTCCACAAGGGATCCATTGATTGGGGTTCCCTATGGCCCAGTTAATGGGCGTATGACACAAATATTTATGATTGTGGGCGTACGTTGTTTTCCAGTCAGCTGACCCGTATGAATGTCCCCCTGGTTTAGAACAAGCAACACAAACATCAAAGATTAAAACAATTGGGTTAGTACCATCCTTGAGCACGGTGGTGTGGTTTAGGTAATAAAGTTTTCCCTCCCCCTCAGGATCAGATCTGCCAGGGGTTCTTGGAAGTACTGCCCATAAGGTAACGTTGAGACGTACAGCCGTCTTGGGATCATAGCAAATGGTTTTTGAGTTCTTCTTACATCGATGGTACATGGTCCCATTGTTTTGGCAAGTTTTTCCCATAGGAAGGCACTCCTGCAGTTGTTGGGTATGGTAGATGAGAGTTAGTTGAATGGAGCCTGCTTGCATGGTTTTGGTCAGGCAGAGGGTGCAGCCATTTGACGCGCTGGTGGGGTTCTGCAATCTCTTAACCCGATGTAGAAAGGGGGTGGCCTGAACATCAGGTTGATTTGCAAATTGTCTGTGATGATGACAAGGTGAACGGGGTCTGAGGACTGTCCAGGATTCATAAATATTGCGTATGGAATCATAGAGGCGTCGACCGGAGCAATAATAGGTGGTGGCAGTAGGATGAAGTATGAGGAGTGTAGTCCGAGGAGGGTGTTCAAAGGTGTTGATCCGGAAAGAAGCATTGCTGGATATATGGAGCCATGGCTGAGGGAGTGTTGGCCATCTGAGGTAGGGGGGAAAAATGTCCCCAGATGCAGTGCAGGTCAGCAGGAGGGGAGTACTTGGCGTGAAGTACGTCACTCGAGACGGAATGGAGACCTTGGAGGCATGTGCGGCAAGAAGGAGGAAGAGGGTCGGCAAGGCAACGAGACGAATCATGTTGATATGTCTGCAGGTGGTGATTTTTCTATCTTGGGGTGATATGGTCTGACGTGTCGTCCAGGAACCCACAGGACACAATCTGGAAGCTGGATAGCTGCGTAGCCATGACCCCAGGCGAGGAGAGCAGCAGGACCCTTCCAAGTAGGGTCTGGCAGTTGGCGGTAGTATACCTGTGGTTTGGGAGAATCAGGGGAAGGGGGGGAAGAAAAATGTCGCTCCGCTGCCGTCGTAGCAGGGGTGCCGGAGAGATTGAGGAAGTTAAGTGTATAAAGACAGAGATTAAGGGTGTCTTGCATTGCCGGGAGGCCAAGGGCTTTTTTCCCTTTGATCAAATGTCATTCTAACGCTGTTTTTAGCGTTAGGTTGGCTCTCTCTACCAGAGCTTGTCCTTGACTGTTATCAGGGATTCCGAATTTGTGGGTAATTTGCCACTTAGCGCAAAATTCTGACATGGCTGTGCTAGTGTATGCAGGACCATTATCTGTTTTTATTTCATTTGGGTGTCCCAACGATGCAAAGGTGTGAATGCAATGGTTGATGACATGTTTGGAGGCTTCTCCTCTTTGCGGGGTCACCATTATGAACCCTGAATAAGTATCAATTGTGATATGCAGATACTTCCAGGGGGCAAATGGAGGAAACTGAGTAACATCCATCTGCCATATTTCACAGATTTTCAACCCGCGGGGATTTACCCCTAAGGAAATGGAATGGGCTTGTTGACTGCAGGTGGGGCACTGCTGTCTAATGGCTGAGGCTTCAGCCATAGTAAGGTTGAAATGTTTCATGAGAGCTTTAGTGTTTTGATGGAAGTATGAATGGCTCTCCCAAGGAGTTAAGGTGTGTGAGGTCATGATAGCTGCAGCCGCTTGATCAGCCACATCATTGCCTTCCTGGAGGATTCCTGGGAAGGGTTGGTGGCTGCGGATGTGTGCTACAAAGAGGGGGTGCTGACGCTGTGCAACAAGGTGTTGCAATGTTACAAAAAGAGAGAGAAGGTTTTTATCAATAGCGGGAGAGAGGAAAGAATCGTGAATAGTAGAGACTATTTGGGTAACATATAGGCTGTCTAGGATTAAGTTGAGGGGTTCGTTAAAATTCTGGAGGACTAATATGGTTGCAGCAAGCTCAGCCCTTTGTGGTGATGTATGCACAGGGGAGGTTTTAGTGTGCCACACCCCATTCCTTTGCCAAGCGCATGCCCCTCATTCCCTACTGCCATCAGCAAATATAGTCAAGGCATTGACCAAAGGCCTTTTGCTGATGGGAGAGGAGAAAGAGATGGGTATTGTCCAAATGATTTGAAAACGTGGATCAGCGGGCGGGTGGCAGGAAACTAGTCCAGGCCAGTCAGCTAAGGCAAATTGAATTTCCTGGGAGTTTTGGAATAGAGATTTCCATATTTGTAGCAAAAAAGGGATGAAAAGTGTGGAGACATCTATTCCCATAAGTAATTTTGCACGACTCCTGCCTTTTGTGATCAATTGAGCCAATTGAGCTGATTTGGAAGTTGTGGAGCATCATGGCATATGGGAAAGATGGATCCACTCTATGATGTGGAGTTTTTGGTCCTTTTGAGTTACTGCCGCGGTCATAAACCTCGGGGTGGCTAAAATGACCATATCTAAAGGAGTATTGGCAGCAGCTCTGTCTACCCATATTTTTCGGATATTCTCTTCTATTTGAGTTATTGCTTGAAGCTGAGGTTGCTGCAAGGATATTATGTCAGCAGGCTTTTTTCCCCAGGTAAGGGCTTCAAACAATGGAGAAAAAATGTCAGTCGTTAAAGACAGGAAAGGTCGAGCCCAGTTAATGGTACCCAGATATTGCTGAAGTTGAACCAGGGTGGGTTGAGAAGGCAGAGACAGAGAGGGAAATGAAGGACAGGCAGTAGCAGAAAGCATTTTATAGCCCAGATATGCGTATGGAGTTAGTACTTGCACCTTTTCAGGTGCTATGTGCAAGCCTCCTTTTGCAAGAACGGCTTTCAGGAAGGAAAATGAAGTGAACACCGTACCCGGTGGCCCAGGAGCAGCAACCAGGATATCATCCATGTAATGATACACCAGAAATTGTGGAAAAGCAGAACGATAGGGTAGCAAGACATTATTGACATAGTGTTGACACATGGTGGGGCTATTGAGCATACCTTGAGGTAGGACTTTCCACTGAAAGCAGGAGGAGGGAGAGGAGTTGTTTAAGCGAGGTAGTGTAAAAGCGAATAAGGCACAATCTTGTTCATGCAGAGGGATAGAAAAGAAGCAATCTTTTAAATCAATGACCATTAGATCAAATTTTTCAGGGATGATGTTGGGATTTGGGAGACCACTTTGTAATGCCCCCACTGGTTTTATTATTGCATTCACGGCTCCTCATGGGTTCAGGAGCAGTGGGGGAGGAAGCTTCTAACGGGAGAGCATCCTTAGTCTTGGTTTCGGTTGTGTAAGGAGGAGGATCCTCCTTAGGGAAGGGGGCCTTGGTCAGTTCTGAGCCATGGATTTTTAAGCATTCCATGACTATCTGCCATGTGGTCAGAATTTTTGGCGGAGCCCTGAGATTACTATGAAAATAGTCACCCAAACGTTGCCATGTGGAGACTTTCAAGGACCCTTTCTCCGGATAAGCTGGACATTGTGTATAGATGTAAGTCAAAAGGGTGATAAGGTCCTTTTTAGTTGGAACCAGGAGCATTTTGCCCTGATTCCTAAGTATAAGAATTGAGCTCTTCGTTAATTCTCCTAATTCCTGCAAATGTGCTATCTGTGCTTTGGAGAACTTTCTGCCCATACTCACCTGAAGGGAGGATGTCTTCTTTCGGGAAGATTCCTGGGGAGGGATCCATGACACGAGACGGCGTCCCTGAGTTGCAACTGGCTCGTCCGGCCAGGTGAGATAAGCAGTCGAAGACAGATGCACCCGTTTTTTTTTACGGATCATGTCAGGGTCACTAGAGGCGGCTTTGCTCTGCATTTGGAAGGCTTCTCACTGGGTGGTCGAATGCATCAAGAAAGACACCAGGCTGGTTCTATCTCGGGTGAGCTGCCCCGATCACGAGCTCGGGAAGCTCTTTTATTAAAAACACACAGTAATACGTCACAAGCGGTGAACTCTATCCAATCATTATGTTACATGAGTAGAAATATTAGTGGACACATAGTAGCATCAAATCATAGTGTTATATGGTCAGTTTTAGTAGGTACAAAGTAGCCAATTAATGCCTGCAGTCCAGTTAACAGCCCATGGTGTTGTATTGCTGATTGATGTTATTTGTTCCTGGTACATGCTTTCAGCCTATGTGAGGCCTTGAGGCCTGGCATGTACTGAAACTGTTGAAGTTGATTCATTACTGCACTATTCTATTCTATACTATTCTATTCTATTCTAAAATTGGATGCACTATTCCAGGTGTGGCTCTACTTAGTTTTTAAAATTTGTCTGTCTTTTGTTTCTTTTACATTTTTATCTCACAATTAATCAATAAAAAAGATATGATATAGATATGAAAAATAGCGTTCATTTTTAGTAAAACCTGGCCTGGAAACAGGTCTAAATCCTCCCTCGAGTCATTGTAAGATTGATTTTCATCTTGAGCTACTGAAAGCTTTCCATCCCACAATTAATAAGAAAATGAATCTCATATTTCAGAAGAGAACTGTACATACTGGGACTGTAAATACACTGTGGCCTCATTTTACGCTCTAAAATTTGGAGTATCAATTTCAGCAACATCTCTTCTTAAACCCCAGAGGTGATTCATTTTTAATTTTACAACAATGCTCCTTTCCTAAATATATTTCAGTGACTAAAAATGAGATCTCCTTGAGAAGGTTTTCATTTCTCCCCTTTGGGACAGAAGAATTAACAGTAAAAATAGGAAATTTCTCATCCAAATTTCAAAACATTGTTTAGCTTTAGCTGAGCATTGAAAAAAAAAGGAAGTTGATGAGTGTGATCCAGCAAGATTTTACATTCCTAGCCATAAAACTTTATGGAATCATTTCATGTGAAATGCTGTAAAATACTAAGGAAGTTTTGAGGCTCCATAATGCTCAAAAAAAAAAAAAAAAATGTATGGAGCTTCACCCTCTGAAGATGCCTTCTCTGTTACCTAGTGGGACCAAGACCAAATTTTATTTTATTTTATTTATTTATTTATTTATTTAAATGTCAACTTTGGAAACTGCCCATCTTGCTGGTGAAGCCATTCTGGGCAGCGTACAAATAAAAAGTCAGAATTTCAGGTTATTGCTGCTTTCATTATTGAGTTTCTCCCTTCCTTTTTTAATTTCAGTAAATTTTTGTATTTAGTGATAGCATTCATTTGCTTTTGCCTGCTCTTAATACATTATTTAAAGAAATGGTAAAATTTAGTAGCAATAAGGACTAGGAACATTTTTTTAAAGTGCATATTTCATGAACTGGACATATGTGAATATGAATAAATATGAGCAAGCAGTGCGTGGAAGCTCCCCAAAAAGCCAATATAGTTCTAGGCTGCATTAACAGAGGGATAGAATCAAGTTCATGTGAAGTGTTGATACTACTTTATAATGCCTTGGTAAGGCCACACTTGGAATCCTGCATCCAGTTTGGTCCCCATGATGTAAAAAAGATGTTGAGACTCTAGAAAGAGTGCAGACAAAAGCAACCAGGATGATTAGGGGACTGGAGGTTAAAACATATGAAGAATGTTTGTTGGAACTGGGTAGGTCTAATCTGATGAAAAGAAGGACTAGGGGAGACATGATAGCAATCTTCCAATATCTCAGGGACTGCCCCAAAGAAGAGGGAGTCAAGCTATTCTCCAAAGCACCTGAGGGCAGGACAAGAAGCAATGGATGGAAACAGATCAAAGAGAGTGTCAATCTGGAAATAAGAAAGAACTTTTTGACAGTGAGAACAATCAACCCATGGAACAGAAGTTGCCTTCAGAAGTTGTGGGAGCTTCATCACTGGAGGCTTTCAAGAAGAGATTGAACTGCCATTTGTCAGAAATGGTATAAGCTAGAAGACCTCCAATGTCCATTCCAAGTCTGTTACTCTATTCCAACGGTCTTCTAACTTGGCAACTTTAAGACTTGTGGACTTCAATTCCCAGAATTCCTGAGCTAACATGACTGGAGGAGGAATTCTGGGAGTTGAAGTGCATGAGTTTTGTCGTGTCCGCAAAAGAAGCCAGGAGTCGGTGACTAAGTTTCAAGCTCTTTATTAAACAGTTGTGAACCGAACCGGCGAAAAGGAAAAAGCCCGCGGCTTTTATCCTTTTCGCTGCGGCGGCCGCGGCCAATGGCAGCGATTCAAGTCTCCCGCTCTTGGAGCGAGCCAATCGCGGGAGACCTCAATCGGGCCAATCAGCGCGGCTCGCCTGGCCAATCAGAAATCCCCGCGCTTTAGCCAATCAAAACGCGGGGATTTCAAGTATTCAAATTAAGGACAGAACACCCCTCCCCTCTTGGTATAGTCCATCACGTTGCGTAGTCACGTAGGTAGGCGGGGCTCCGTCTAGTCCTACTTGACCTGTGCAACTCAGTTGCAAGCTGGATTTCGGCCGGAGCGGTCATGTTTTTGGCTGCTCCCTTTTCTGTGCGAACCGGCTGGATGATCGGGCCGGTTCTTTCTCCGTGGCTCCCACCTGGGCCTTCCGGGTTGGTTGAGCTACGGGTTTCGCCGCTCCCGCTTGGCTTCTCCGAGTCGGTAGAGCTGGCTGGGTGGTTCTTCTCCGGTGGGGGATCGCGATGGCTGCGTTCCGGTAAGTACTGCTGGTTTATTTTTTCTTGCGTTTGTTTATTCGGGTATTCCCTCCCCCCTTGGTTCGTGTTTTGGGGGTTGAGGTCCGTTGCAGTTCGTGACCTGAGCTGGTCTATGTGTCGTTTCCAGGCTCGCCCATCGGTGGTTTGGAGCCGGTACGACCGTGGACCTGTGATTTGAGTGATGACGGCTGGGATCCATAGGGGGTCCCCCGTCAGATTTTTTGCGTACACTAAGTCACCGGGGGCAAAGGTCCGGTATTTTGTACTGGAGTCTGGGGGTCGCTCCGGGTTATATGTTGGGTGTAACCTGTCGAGCGGGGACCTCAGCTTCCTACCCATCAGCAACTCGGCTGGGCTTTTGTTGGTAGTGGTGTTTGGGGTGATGTGTTGTATAAAGAGGAGTTTATTGATTTTGTCGTTGATCTCCCCATGGTCCATTTTCCGGATGTTTTTTTTGGTAAATTGGACCATCCGTTCCGCCCTACCATTCGCCGCCGGATGCGCCGGTGCTGTTAATGCGTGGCGGATGCCCCTCTCCGCCAGGAACCTCTCGAAGTCGAGGGAAGTAAACTGGGGCCCGTTGTCTGAGACGACGACGTCTGGGAGGCCGTGTGTGGAAAAGAGTTTGCCAAGTTCTTTAATAACGGCCTCCGTGGTAGTGGATTTCATGTCGCTTACCTCCAACCAGTTGGAGTAAGCGTCAACTGTGATCAGAAAGGTATGTCCATTTGTGGGACCGGCAAAGTCTAAATGGATTCTGGACCAGGGTCCCCTTGGTGTTTCCCAGTCCAGGATGGGTGCTGCGGGTGGGCTGGGTCTGGTCTCCTGGCATCGTTGGCATTTGGCTACCCATGCCTCTATCTGCTTGTCCATTCCTGGCCACCAAGCGTAACTCCTGGCCAGGGCTTTAGTTCTGACGATGCCAGGATGCCCTTCGTGCAGCATCTCTAAGACCCTCCCTTGCAACCTGTCCGGGATGACCACCCTGTCACCCCACAAAATACATCCCTTGAGTAGTGAAAGTTCAGTCTGGCGGTTTCTGAATATCTTAACGGATTCGTCACTGTCCCTTTCCGGCCAACCTTTTTCCACCCAATGTAAAATTCGCGCCAGACGCCTGTCCTTGATAGTTTCCCTGGCAATGTCTGACGCTGTAATGGGTAGGTTGGGCAAATTTTCGATGTTAAGGGTGTTTGTTGTTGGTGCTGGGTCAGGATCAGAGTCTGGTAAAGGTGAGCGGCTTAAAGCGTCCGCGTGCGAAATTTTCTTACCTGGCTTGTGTAACAGTTCGTAGCTGTAGGCTGCCAGGAACTCGGACCACCTTGTCATCCGGGGTGACAAAATGTTCGGGGTGGCTCGGTTTCCTGCGAGGATGCCCAGCAACGGCTTGTGATCTGTCACGATGGTAAACGGGCGGCCATAAAGGTATTCGTGGAATCGCTTAACGGCGGCAACTATAGCCAAAGCTTCTTTGTCCAGCTGGCTATAGTTCCGCTCTGGTTTAGTTAGAGTCCTGGAAAAGAAAGCAATGGGTGCTTCTCTTTTGTCGGGGAGAGTATGGCTGAGGACAGCGCCAACGCCGAAAGGTGATGCGTCGCAAGTGACAACTAAGGGCAAGGTTTCGCTGAATTGAATCAGGACGGCGTCGGAGGTGAGGAGGTCTTTGGTTTTTTGAAAGGCGGCTTGCTCTCGTCTCCCCCAAGTCCAGGATGCCACCTTATCCAGGAGTCTATGCAAAGGCTCTGCTGCCGTAGCCTTTTGGGGTAGGAAAACATTATAAAAATTCAGCAACCCTAAGAACGCTTGTAGTTCCGTTTTGGACTTTGGGGTGGGGGCTTCTTTGATGGCTTTCACTTTTTTAATTGTAGGGTGAATGCCATGCCGGTCTAGAAGGTAGCCCAAGAATTCCACTCGCTCTGTGCATAGTTGGCATTTTTCTCGTTTTACTTTGAGTCCCGTTACTTTAAATTTTGTTAAGACCTCCCTGAGTCGGTTTTCTAATTCGGCTTCGTTTGGCGCCGCCACTAATACGTCATCAAAATAGGGCACCACCCCCTTGATGCCCTGCAGTAAACGTTCCATCAGGCTCTGAAAGATGCCTGGTGCCACGCTGACTCCGAATTGGAGCCGGTTACATTTGAATGCCCCCCGATGGGTAACGATGGTCTGGGCTTCCGCTGTTTTTTCGTCGACTGGCAACTGCTGATATGCCTGGGCGAGATCGAGCTTGGCAAAGACCTTGCCCCCTCCCAGTGAGTGCAGTAGGTGTTGCACGATTGGGACGGGGTAGGCACTTTGTTGCAATGCGCCATTTAGGGTGGCCTTATAGTCCCCACAAATTCTCACGGACCCGTCTGGCTTGACTGGGGTCACTATAGGGGTCTCCCATCGGGCATGGTCTATCGGCTGCAACACCCCCTGTTTGACGAGCTTGTCGATCTGCTCGTCAATTTTTGGTTTTAGGGCGAATGGTACCCTCCTAGGTTTTAGTCGCTTGGGGGGAACCCTAGGGTCTAGGTCAAATGAGATAAGGGGCCCCTGGTACTTGCCCAGGCTTCTGTCGAAGACCTCCCGGAACTCCTGGGCTAGCCGCTGTTCCCAGCCGTCGTCGACGACGTGGTTGACTCCTGTCAGCGCGATGTCAAGCGGGGCAAACCATTGTAGGCCCAGCAGGCTTGGGCGGTCGCGATCGACGATTGTGAGTGGGAGTTGTTCGGTGCGGCCTTTGTAAGTTACATTAAAGTTCTTGGTGCCCACTACCGGGACGCGGTTTCCTTGGTCTTTTATAATGATTTTTTGGGCATTAATGTTCCTCTTATGGAGGGTGGGCACTAGCCGTTTTATCTCGTGCCATGCAATCATGGAGAGGTAGGACCCGGAGTCCACCTCCATCTTGCATGGTTGGCCTTCAATATGGACTTCTACGTGTACCTTTCTGGCGCCGTCGGAGATGGCGTGGCCGATGGTTACCGTCTGGTGGGTATCTTCCTTGCGCCGACTGTTGCCGCCTCTAGAAGATCGTTGGATTCGGTCCCACCAACCGTCCGGTTGGCGCTCTCTGGTCCTGGGCGGGGGACTTTCCTTCTTTCGGTCGTGATGTTCCCATCTGGGCGGGCTGCGGGTCTTCTTTTGGCGGCAAACTCGAGCGATGTGTCCCCGTCTTTCACAATGCCTACAGATAGAGTCAAAAAATCGGCATTCTGATCTGGGGTGGTCGCCGCCGCACCCGGCACAGTTGGTCCTCGACCTACGACCTCTTCGGTTCCGCTGGTCGCCGCGACCCGTTTGCACGCGATGTATGTCCTCCTCGTCTTCCGACGTGCTGGACGTAGACTGGAAATCTCCGTAGTGTGCAGTTGATTCGCTTTTAGGGTCGGCCGACCTTGCCGGGTTGTTGTTTCCGCCCTTCGTGTCTGATTTTCGCATGCTGTCAGCGGAAGTGCGGGTTGCTTCTGCGGCTGCGGCTGCGGTGAGGGCGTCTGCTAGGCTGATGTCGCCCTTGGCCATAAGCCGGCTCTGGAGTGTAGGGTCCCATAGGCCGAGTACGAATCGGTCTCTTAGGAGGCTGTTCAGAACTTCAAACTCGCAGAGCCCTCCTAGGCGCCGCAACTCGGCGACGAAATCGCTCAGTTTTTCGCCTGGTTTCTGATCTCGGTGGTAAAATTCGTTGCGCCGGATCAGGATGGGGACCTCGGGGGCATAATGGCGCCGCAGGATAGGTTCGAGGACGTCCCAGTCCATGGCGGTTGCGTCTGCCGGCTTGGCCAATGCCTTGGCCATCTGGAAGACCTCGGTTCCGCAATGTGTGAGGAAAACGGCGCGTTTTAGCGGGCCCGGGGCGTCCTTCATTCCGGTGCACTCGAGGCACATGCGGAAACGGTCTGAAAACGATTCCCAGTCCTCGGTGGCGGGGTTGAAGGGAGCGGGCGGTGCGATTTTCGCCATCTCTGTGCTGAAACTGGCTCTTGTTGGACACGGGGTTCGGTTCAGGGTCGGGATCCCACCTTCGTCGCCAGTGTCGTGTCCGCAAAAGAAGCCAGGAGTCGGTGACTAAGTTTCAAGCTCTTTATTAAACAGTTGTGAACCGAACCGGCGAAAAGGAAAAAGCCCGCGGCTTTTATCCTTTTCGCTGCGGCGGCCGCGGCCAATGGCAGCGATTCAAGTCTCCCGCTCTTGGAGCGAGCCAATCGCGGGAGACCTCAATCGGGCCAATCAGCGCGGCTCGCCTGGCCAATCAGAAATCCCCGCGCTTTAGCCAATCAAAACGCGGGGATTTCAAGTATTCAAATTAAGGACAGAACAAGTTTTAAACTTGCCAAGTTTGAAGACCTCTGTTCTATTCTCTTTGCACTTTAAGGCATTCAGTGAAGACAATAGTCTATTTTTCTATTCCCCATTCTCTGCCCAATTTAGGTTTTTGTTATTGCTGTATGGTTAACTGTTCATTTAGTCATCGTTCGAAGTTACAACAGCATTGACAAAAGTGACTTATGACTATTGTTCACGCTTAACAGCCATTGAAGCATCGCCATGGTCATGTGACAAAAATTCAAACACTTGGCAACTGACTCATGTTTATGACAGTTGCCGCATCCTGGAGTCATCCCATCCCCTTTCGCAGCCATCCGCCTAGCTTCCCAACTGCACCAACTGCAGCAGTTCAGCCGTGGCAAGGAAGATTGTAAAACAGGGGAAAATTCACTGAACAACTGTCTCACTCAACAACATAAATTTGGGGCTCCATTGCAGTTGTAATTTGAGGACTAACCTGTAATTGGGAACAGGCGTTAATAGAAGGGAAGTTAAAAAAAAAAAGGCAAGATGGAAAGTTCAATTACCCTACCTCTTTTTTTTTTTTTACATTGAATGAAAAGAAACATTATTTACGTCCTGAGAAGGAAGATGATGTTAGGAAGAGAATCAAGATGGCTTCTCTCTGACTCAATGAGATTTAAGAGGAGAAGAAAAAAAACACAATCAGACTTGCGAGATCTTGTTACTAGAATTCTAACTCAGTAGAGTAAATTCTACTCTTCTGCTGTGGCCTGTTGGCCTCCAACCCCTCCAGCAGCCAAATCAGATGAGGTATGGGAGTCAGGATCATCAAGGCAACCTGAGAGCTTCATGGGGAAAGAGGGAATCGAGCTGGCACAGAGAGAGAGAGAGAGAGAGATGGAGCCTGGACCATCCGTCAGTCTTCAGATGGAGAGTCAACAGCCCCCAGGTCTGGAGGTGGCTGATGAGGAAAAGGAGGAACAGCTGGGTCCAGTGCCTGATGCATGGATGCACAGGAAGCAAAGGAGAGGAGAGCAGCGGGAATCTATGGGCCGGTCCTTGGGACAGAAGAGCCATCACTGCTAGCGAAGCCCCATCCTAGCTCTGAGGATAAAAGGCAGGGGATGGAGATGAATAGGTGTGGCAGACAACTATTCCTCTCCCTGCTGGGCAGACTTGTTAGCCTGCAGTGAGAGAGAAACTTTTTGCCGGGGCTGCTAGCGCTCCTAGTAAAGGAATCTTTGAGTTAACTTCAGAGGGTTTGTCACGTTTGGGGATCTAGGTCAGAACATCTTCCTCTGGAGTCATTTCCCTAACTTGATCTTCCTTGTCAGGCTGACAATAAACGAGATCCTACTTCTTATTTCCCCAATGGGGGTTTTATATGGGGGTTTTGGACCCTGATGTGGAATTAGCGCCTGCACAGCCAGATTTCCAATGAAATTCGCCTCCTCAACGTCTTAACCGTGATATAATCTGTTCTGCTTCTCTCTGTCAGTAAATTGTAAAGGATATGTCAGGATTCTGGTAGTTGCCCCCATTTAAAGAATGAGCCTCGAGCCAAACTTCGAAAAGTTAAAAAGGATTTATTGAGAGTTAACTTGTCCGGTACTGCCTGTGTGTAGCTGACTCTGAGACACATCATTCATTGTCACCCTTGACCTTCATTTTCCCCCACCCTCAGGGTGTATCATAATTCTTATTCTCCAATGGGACACATCCATAGCCCAGAGTCATCAATCATGCTCTCCAGTTAGAATTTTGCATGGCAGTCACCTAGTTACTATCTTGGAAAACATTTATGGAATGCACTTTCGGTTTTCAAGCTGCCACATTGCTTTCCCCCCTCCCTTTCTGTTGGCAACTCTAAAAAGACCATAGAAATATTTTATGAGTTGACAGGATAAATCTGGATTTGTCATTTATTGCTGACAGGCATTCTGTTTTTTACAGACTTCATTCTTTCCTTGCTTCAGGGTTTGGTATGCTCTTCTGAAACTATGCGGAAATGTCCTTGTTTTTCACAGCAGTAAATTTGCCTGTCTAGAACATGACCAGGCAGCGTTTTGGGCCCAGAGCACAAAAAAAGAGGTGCACAGGATGGCGAAGAAGAAGTTTTGGGGCCTTGGATCTGATTTATTATGATATGATCTCACGCTGGAGAGAAAAGGCTGTACAAACAATGCTGGGAAAAAGTGAGCTCATTTAAATCTAGGCACTCGTGATAGCTTTGCATCACCCATGAGTCAGGAATGCAAGCAAGAATAGAGATGTTTGCAAAAATCTAGATTTTCTTTAAAAATTGTGAAGTCAAGCTTACACAGATGATGATTGATGATGTACTCTAGATGGGTAATGGAACATCTGCAAGCAAGCAAGTCAGCTCAGCCCCAAAGGCAACTGGACTGTATTTCCTAGTGGTTAGGGTTAATGGACTCCCATCAAATTCTATATATATATATATATGGATATACCCCAAAATATGACCTTCCCTGAAAGTAAGTCCTAGCTTGATTTTTACACGTATACCCAATATAAGCCCTACTCCCAAAATAAGCCCTAATTAAGATCCTACCCACTCCAGAGTGCATGGGTAAAAATTAAGCTAGGGTGGGGATAGGGGTGGTGGAGCTGCCCTACTACTTATCTTTGGACAGTTGTAGCCAGGCCTTACACCTGCCTTGTCAGTCCATTTCTTCTGCAGCCAGCAAGGTTGGCAAAGCTTTCCTGAAGGCCTTTGTAGCTGATAACAAAGTTCCAGATTGATCTGGAGCGCTGTTATCAGCTTCAGAGGCCTTCAGGAAAGCCTGACCGGCCGCAGAAGAAAAAGTTCTTGAAGGCCTCTGATAGCAAAAAGGAGGCTGGGGCGACCTGTGCAAGTGAGGTTAGTCAGTGGATGACATCCCCCGAAAATAAGACCTGGTGCCTTTTTTGGTGGCAAAAAATATAAGACAGGGTCTTATTTTGGGGGAAACATGGTAATAGAATACATTATAATTACCATGTATACACAATTGTTAGAAGTTGAAAGAGTATGATTATGTATGTCTAAATAATATTATTATCATTAGTGCTGGGTATAAAATAAATGGACCCAGACAATAAACTGTTCACAAGCACTTATGGATGTTAAAGAAACAAAAACTATAAATAAAAGTATATAGAAGAACCTCTGGTCCCTACCATAATTCGTTCCATAACTTGGGTCGCAACCCGATTTGGTCGTGACCCGAAATTATGCAAAATTAAGGCAGCGACCACATGTGGATCGCTGTTGTTTGTAAAGAAACAACAGGGAATTTGACACTTACAAATAAAAATGGTGCGGAAGGGGAAATTGGCCCTGGCCATGTTTGATCGCCCCGAAACCTGTGCTTTGCTGTGAAACTATGTGGTTGGGACAAAACTGTGTGGGGAGGAAAATGAGGGGGGAAAAATTCTGCCTCTGCCTACCAGCATCCATCGGTATTCATCTGACTAGCATCCTGTCAATGTGTGAGAGAGTTGAGGGCTATTTAGAAACTGAAACCTGGAAACTGAAACAGTGCTGTGTGAGCAAGAAGGAGACAGCAGGGAGCCTGGGCGTGGCTTAGCTCAACTGTTCTGTACTAAAGCTGCTTGGTGCTCTGAAACTGAAACTCCTCTCCTCTGCTTGTGTTTTGCATTTGGAAGAGATTTATTTTCAGGTGGGGAGGGGGAGTAGAACTCCTTAGCATCAGAGCGTGTTAATAATAATAATAATAATAATATAGGAAATACGAATGCTCTGATGGTCATTTTGAAAAATCCTTTCTTAGTGGGCACCTAGAAGCCAAGAGGAACATACGGGCCAAATTTCAAGTTTGTAGGTTTTACGGTTCTGCAGATTTTGTGATGATGCGTGAGTGGTATTTTGCTTTTATATATATGTGCGGACTTCAACTTGCAGAATCCCCCAAGCCGGTTATGGAGAATTCTGCGAGTTGAAATCCACGCGTCTTTAAAGTTGTTGAGGTTGAGAAACATTGGATTACAACGGGGTGGGGAACAATGGCTTTTTTTAGGGACTTGTGGACTTGAACTCCCAGAATTCCTGAGCCAGCCATCACCATAAACCACATGACCATGGGAATGCCACAATGGTCATAAGTGTGAAAAATGATCATAAGTCACTTTTTTCAGTGCTGTTGTAACTTTGAACAGTGACTAAGCGAACTGTTGTAACTCAAGGATTACTTGTATTTCATTTGTATTGATTATTCATTGTAGTGGTCAATCCACAGTCATTCAACCTCCCCTTAATTTTGCTCTTATTTTACTAAAGGCCTTTAAATCTCTCCTTTCCATTATATCCAACTTACTGTATGTTTCTCCTGATGTATTTGATTCTTATCTCTCTATAAAAAATGTTTCTCTCTCTATAAAAAAAAAAACCTCCTCTCTGATTATAAAAAAATTGGCCAGAATCACACTGCCATACATAACCATTTTGGAGAAGTTCCCCCCCCCCCCAACATAGATCCTACCCTACTCTCTGGCTGCTATGTCTTGAAATTTCCCCCTCTTTATTCAACCTCCTACCGAGGAAGACAAATTCATCTATTTGACTTTCCCCATTTATTTATAATTTGCAATTATTCACTCCATTGTCCCTGTCAAACACAACTAACGATCTTGGTCTTTGATATATTAATGTTCCAGTCCACTGCTCCTCATTGCACCCCCGAATTGGCTGCAAATCATTCAGGTTCTCCATGACTGAGAGAGAGAGAGAGAGAGAGTGAGAGTGAGAGAAAGGGAGAGAGGGAGAGAGAGAGAAAGAGAAAGAGGGAGGGAGAGAGGGAGGGAGAGAGGAGAGGGAGGGAGGGAGAGAGAGAGAGAGAAAAAGAGAAAGAGAAAGGGAGAGAGGGAGAGGGAGAGAGGGAGGGAGAGAGAGAGGGAGGGAGGGAGAGAGAGAGAGAGAAAAAGAGAAAGAGAAAGGGAGAGAGGGAGGGAGAGAGGGAGGGAGAGAGAGAGGGAGGGAGGGAGAGAGAGAGAGAGAAAAAGAGAAAGAGAAAGGGAGAGAGGGAGGGAGGAAGGGAGGGAGAGAGGGAGGGAGGGAGGGAGAGAGAGAAAGAGGGAGAGAGGGGGAGAGAGAGAGAGGGAGGGAGAGAGAGAGAGAGAGAAAGAGAAAGAGGGAGGGAGAGAGAGAGAGAAAGGGGAGGGCGGGAGAGAGAGAGAAAGAGAAAGAGGGAGAGAGAGAGAGAGGGAGGGGGAGAGAAAGAGAAAGAGAAAGAGGGAGCGAGGGAGAAAAAGAGAAAGAGGGAGGCAGGGAGAGAGAGAGAGAAAGAGGGAGGGAGAGAAAGAGGAAGAGGAAGAGGAAGAGAGGGAGAGAAAGAG